>JAAGNO010000570.1:0-18644 GCA_033439905.1 Ceryle rudis | reverse complement strand
GGACACCCACAAAAGCAAAGAGATTCAAATTTAAGGTTGAAACTCTATCCTTAATTCCCTCAGTGGGTTTTTGTTTTTTTTGGTTTTCTTTTTTTTTTCTTTTTTTTTTTTTAATTTTTATTTTTATTTTTGATACTTCTTTTTCTTTTTCTGAGGAAACGAGAAGGAAAAGGGACCATAACACTACAGCCTGAGCATCGACTGGTGGTCGCTGGAGCCAGATCCAGGGCATTAAGCCACCGCGCGCTGCCGCTTCGAACCGGGCTGCCAAATTCCAGCGCACTCAGAGGATGACCCGCAGCAACCCCATTTCAGGCTTGGGTGTCTCTTCGGCAGAGGCTGCCAATTAGAGCGAGCGGTGCCAAATTATTTGGCAGATCTGTGCCACGGACAGACAGCCAGTCATAGATTCGCGCTGGTTTCCTTGAAGTAATTACCATGACAATAACACAAACTTGAATAAAGAAAACATTTTTACGGCAGAGGAGAGAGGCATGAGAAGAAGTGGATGGGGAGCCGGTGACAACTGATCCCATTTTGCTGGTGAAATCTTGGATTTGGCCCATGACGCCAACCCCATCTCTGGAATGGTGTCTGCTGCTGCCTTTACATCTGCCAAGCCTGCCAACGTCACCTGGTGCTCATAGGGTGGTTGGTTTGCTGTGGTGTTTGGTGTCAGAGGACACAAGTGCACAGTCAGCGTCACACTACCTTGGCCTTCCCCCCCTGCCCCACCCACATAGTGAGAACAGAAAAGGAACAAGAGAAAATATGCTGGTGGAGAGCTGCTGGTGTAGACGTGCTGGGGAGAGTTGAGTGACTCCAGGGTGAGCTTTTGGGGTGGAATGACCTAAAAACTGCCAAGTAGGGGATGAAGGGGCTGTAAGGAGCTGGTGCAGGAAGGGTGGCCTTTGGGGGTGCTGAGAACCTGATTTTTCTGCCTTTCTTTCTCTGCACTTGCACCATAGTCATCCCCATGAAAACCACGTCATGCTTTTGGTTACAAAAGTCTTGCACTGAAGGGAAAGCAACACGATGTTAGCTATAGCTCCAGCACTGTGTTGGCCATGGCTTCAGTACCACGTTGGCCATGGTCCCAGCACCACACTGACTATGGCCTTAGGGGCTCTGCAGGATCTACACCATTGATAGAGAGAACCCGGGCACAAATTTGACCTCTATCCAGGTAGAGAGATGGGTTCCCTCAGATGGGGCATGGCAGAAAACTCCTGTGTGTATCTCTACATGGATATTTAATTCTAGCCCGAAACAAAGGCAGTTGGTGCACACTGCCACTTGGACATGACTTGGAAAAATAGTCTGTCAAGGGGAGTTTACTTCCTTTGTTAATAAAAAAAGAAGAAAAAGAGTTTATGGATCTTATCCTGAATATGAATATTAAATAGACTAGTTGTGGGAATCCTGATTTTAATTTCCTATGTCTTTATTTGGAATTCTACTCCCTCTTGGAAAGGTGTCTACTTAAATATAGGGGGAAAGGGAATTTAATGAATTACAAAAAGGGTTATTTTACATGGAAAATGTGTATTCCTGGCTATTTCCATTTAAAGAACATGACATTAGTGTGGAAATTGCCCCTTATGAACAGGTCATTAATGTCAACTCTACTAAAACTGACATCACCTGCTACTATTTTAATTGTGTGTTTTACTAATGCTAACCATTTTCCTGACAATAGAACCCCCATAAGCTTAATGAATCTTTGCAGAATACATAAACCAAGGTCAATATGTAAGAAATGCTTCAAACGTTCAGAAACTCTCTCTGCAAAGCTGAAAGAAAAGTTTATTATTCTTTTGCATTCATAAGAATAAGAGCAAAAATAGAAATTGTACGCAATATGTTTTCCAGACCACAGTATATAAAAAGCTTTGATGCTTTTGGGAAATCTTTTCGATTAGCTACTATTTTATATGAAGAAAAGGACTTATTTAACCGGGTCACATTTCCAAGATTTATTCTTTATTTTCCAATACAAGTGGCATATTAAAAAAAATAAAAATCCCGAATGCTTCCTTAGTGTCATATGTAACAGTCACATTTTTTTCCCATGGTTTGGGGGGTGAGGGGGGTGGGGGGGAGAGAGAAAATGAAATCCAGATTTGTAATTCCTAACAGGAGAAATTCGATCCTTTCCAATGTTTAAGTAATATTTCCTGTAAAACATACGAGGCCATCTGCAGAGCTGTTTCCAGACACATTTTGAAGTGGCAAGGGCAACTGAAAGAGACCCGAATGGAGGCTGGCATTTCACCTTTGGGAGATGGAGCATTAAAGGTTTCTAAAAGCTGGTTCTAGAATTTTACAAAGTATTCAAGCACTGCATAGTTCATAATTTGTTTAATTTACCTACCTTTTATAGGTACGGGGAGGGGGGAAATCCACTCTGTAAGAGACAGAATAAAAACCAAGACAGCTGTAAAAAGGTAATGTACAGCTATCGAGAATGCTTCGTGATTTTAGCTGATTGAAATAGTATTTTATTCTTTACAGGCCCCGTGCAAAGATTATAGGGAAATATTCACCTAGAAAAACTGTACAGAGTGAAACATATTTGGGTAGACAACAGAAACACGGAACCCTTTTTTGCTATTTAAGTCTATTATGGAATTTTGTTTTATTGTTGATCTCCAGGGTCACCTTATGAATTCGTGTTAGTAAAATGTTACGGCCTCACTATAATATTCACTTTGTGGAAGGGCCTGCATTTACCGAACCTCATCCGAGATCGAATATAAATGAGAAACTTGCATCTCTCTTCAAGGAATATATTTTACACTGTTTTCTCCTCCTTTTGAATTACAGACAGATTCTAAAATTGAATTCTCTTTCTTACGCCAGCATTCGGTAAAATGACTGAACCTCAGTCAGATTTACCTTTGATATATGTCTTAAATTTTAAATTTGCATCGTTCAAATAGTTAACTTCAGGGCCAGATTCTGCCCTCAGATGTGCATATTTGGGAACCCCATTACCTTTCCTGAAAATAATGTGATACTGTTTGGATGCACTCGAATGAGATACATTACAGTGCTACCTTCTGTCATTCCCTCGTAAAACTCTATATTTGCTGCAATTTTTATTTCACTGGCTGGTGTAGCCCTTTCTATTCTGTCAGTACCAACTGGCCTGCTGGATGTTTGTACCTGTCCTCTCACCTCTCTGCCTGTACTGTCAAGATTAAGTAAGACAGGTAGAATATAGCTGGTAAAGCCTATGAAATTTAAAAATGGCCATCTGTATTTGTAACCAGTTTAACCATGTTTCCAAAGCAATTTCTGCAGCTCGAAGGGCTTTGGCCAGAAGTGGGGTGCAGCTGTGGGTCCTTGCCCCACACATTCCCTCCTTGGAACCTCAGGTCTCCAGCAGCTTTTGTCAAAATTGAGTTGAGCAAAAAGTTTTCTGAGTATGGAAAATTCATTGCATTGGTTGCTCCAGTGTTTATTTATTAATAAAATGAAGCTTATTTCAGTTTCCACACAGTGCTTCCGGCTCTTCTTTTCACCTGTGGGATGGACAAGCCCTCTACTATCAGTTTTCTTGGCTTCATGTGAGTACTTTTAGACCCTCTCTTTCTAGACACCAAAGGCAGAAAGATCCCACCAGGAGCCTGGTGATCCTGCTCATCCAGTGGTCTAAATCCTGTGGGTTAATTTGAGGTTGAAGACATATTCAGCTTCCCATGAAGCATGGCTGTGAGTGATTGCAGCCTCCCCCTGGCACTCTGCATGCTGCTGTGGGTCAGGAATGCTCACCATCTTACAAATGGACTGACTTCCCCAGCTCCCCTCAACTTGTTTTATTTCCTCTTGTTCAAGCAGAATTTATGACATGGAATTTCAAAGTTAACACAAAGTGAGTGGGAGGATACATT
Source organism: Ceryle rudis (assembly GCA_033439905.1). Lineage (NCBI taxonomy): Eukaryota > Metazoa > Chordata > Aves > Coraciiformes > Cerylidae > Ceryle > Ceryle rudis. The sequence continues at coordinate 14,748 of JAAGNO010000570.1, read as the reverse complement.
TTCCAGTTTAAGGGCTTTATTTTTTGCAGTATCTTGCCCATGCCACCAGCTGCTTTTGGCACGTGGTGCCACAGCATCGCGACTGTGCTCTGATCCCGTGTGAAGTCAGAAAGAGCCTTCAAAACTGTCACTTCCATTTCCTACCAAAAGCAAAACACTTCCTCCAAGGAAAGCACACATTACAGCTGAATTATAAATGAGGACTTGGTATTTTTGCACGGTACAAATCGGAGGCATTCTCCATATTGTTAGAATACCAATTTTATTTTCCTGGTGTATAGTACCCAGTGCAGCGCGGCGTCCCCGGAGATACGGGTGTTCTCCGGAGATTACTTCAGCATTGCATTACTGCTATCACATATCCATTATATATACTCTTTCAGACAAGTGGAAATGTTTTCACAAAAACAATCTGGAATCTTGGCTTAAAACCCAAGCTTGCTGTCAAGGCAAACAGAGTAGCCTCAAAGAGGACTTATTTTTATTTTGTTCAGACAAGTATGTTGTTTCTGGATTATAATAAGGGAAAATATAGCAGCTATCAGTCTTCAGTTTATTTGACAAGCTTCCTCTGACAAACCTAGAGGAACAAGCTCTGGCCCTGCAAACTCGTTCTCATTCAGGTATTCCCTTTGGTCCCAGCACTTTTATTAGTGTGATTAAGGGCCACACACATGTTTACAAGACAGGAGTCATAGGATGGGATGATATATTTGCTTGGCCGTTACTTATTTTGCAAAAAAGTTTTAAAAGCCGTTGCTGTTTTCAGCGCTTGTTGCCGTCAGCCAGTACTCAAAGAGCTTGTCCCATCACCTATCAAACAAGGTCAACGAGCAGGCCATAATCAGATGCCAAATAAACAAATGCAAACTTGAAATCAAGTGATTTACTGTCCATTTTCATTAAGTTCTATCCAAGGAAGCAAACACTTTATGCAGCACAAGGGACCTTTGGAAAGGGTCAGCTGCTGTGCTGCAGCAAGATGCGGTGTGATGGTTTTCACCCAAATGGGGTTTAATGACACCGAGCGTAAAGGGAAGGCTGCCTTCTGCGGGGAAGAATGTGAGGTAAACAGAGCAGCATCTCCTCACCTTGCAGCGAATCCTCCTTTGTAAAGTGTGTGGAGTTTTAATATTCATGTGTTTACATTACTCTGAGTTTTCTACTCTTTAGACTAGATTTTTCCCTGTGCTACCAGCTAAAGAAAGTCTTGGGACACAGGAGATTCTGGCTGCATTATAAATCTCAGTCCATTTTAAAATTAAAATTTCAATTCGTTTAAGAATTATGGCGTGAAGTTGGTTTGCTCTTAAGTAGCAGGACACCTTTACATGGTGAGGTCTTGCCTCACTGGAAAATAAAGAGCGATGAAAAGATCGGACTGTCTTTTAATATGGCTGTGCCCTGTGGATGGTGGGACTGCAGCACCCTGACTGGGATCTGTCCCCAGGATGGGTTATGGACACATCCAAGGAGAATATTTGGGTTGATTTCGGCTGTGGGGATGTTATACAGTGCTGCTGTAGAACAATGTAGTACAGCCAGGTCCTGGCAAGCCTAGTGGGAGCTCTACTTACTGATTCTTCTCTTAAGCTTCTGGGTTTAACCTGTTAAATCCAGGAATGTGTTGTTCTGGTGAGGCTCTGAAATGCCAGCTTACTCTTCTCCAGACTCCTGGTCTCCTCCCAGCTCTCTACTTGGCACTGGTGAGGCTGCATCTGAAACCCTGGATTCTGTTTTGTTGCTCACCCTCACCCCCAGAAGGATATTGAGGGGCTCAGGCACGTCCAGGGAAGGGCAGCTGAGCTGGAGAAGGGTCTGGAGCAGAAGTGTGGTGAGGAGTGGATGAGGGACCTGGGGTTGCTCAGCCTGGAGAGAAAGAGGGGCAGACCTTCTGTCTCTCAACAACTCCCTGACATGAGATTGGAGGCAAGTGGGGGGTCATTTTCTTCTACCCAAGATAACAAGTGGTGGGACAAGAGGAAACAGCCTCAAGTTATGCCAGGGGACGTTTAGGTTGGAGCTGAGGAACAACTTCTTCCTATTGAGAGTTGTCAAGGCCTGTCCAAGTCTGCCTGGGGCAGGGGTGAAGTCCCCATGGTCCCTGTAGGGGTTTCAAAGCCATGGAGATGTGGTGCTGAGCGACATGATTTAGTGATGCTCTGGCAGTGCTGAGTTAATGGTTGGACTTGAAGGTCTCTTCTCACAAGAATGATTCTGTGATTTTATGTACGATGCTCTGTGAAAGCACTTTAAGTTTGTAGCAGTGAATCGACCGGGGCTGGAGTTCTGTATTCAAATGTGATGGGAAAATACACATAAACATCTCCATGCAATGTACAACAACCCTGTTACATGTAGGGAAGACACTCTGGGTTTTGGGTCTATAAATCAGATTGACACGGTACTGGAGCACTGCTTGGGAAAGGCATGTCACTTGGAGAACACAAAATATTGAGCAACTTGAATTGTTTTTCCATGAAGCTTATCCCTTGATAGCACTTTCCTTTCTTATATCTCCTTAATACAGCATAATTTAAATGTTTTCTAGGCAGAGTTATGCTCATAATGCTTCTTTTCCAACATCATGTTGGCTGTATTGTGGATGTGCTGGCGAGAAGACTGTTTGCTTCTTTGCCAGTTTGTGAGCCTCCCAGTTCAAAACAAGAATGTCTAGCTTAACTTATTCTGTAATTTTACAAATAATTTCTACAAACAAATGGTTTGTCAACAGTTTTTCCATATTTGTTTTATAAATTGTTCTGTTCCCATATTTCAGAAAATTTCCCAAATGAGGCTGAGAAAAAAAAAGAAAAAATATTTTTTTCTCTCTTTTTTTTTTTTTTTCCTAAAGGTTGCATAAATATTTCACATGCCTCTCCCTTTAATTAGATTATAACACTGGAAAGTGGCAAAGAGTTTTCTCTTTCCCCAAATTAGACATGAGAACCACAAACAAATTAATTTGTGTCTCAGGGTTTTGACTGGGCCTCTTGGCCTCCTTGAGCACTAACACAGGCACTCGTGACCCTCTGGATTTCAAACGCCTGAGGGTAAAAAGCAATTATAAAAACATGACTCTCCCAGATCAGCTTTCGAATCTGCCTTGTCTCTGTTTTATTGATGGGAGATTGAAGGAAGATTCAAATCAGCTACCCTTCAATTCTTTACCAGCAGCAAAATACAGAAATCATTAGCTTTTTCTCTGTAAATGACTTTGTCCTGCTTTATTATTCAAAACTGGCTGGGCATTTGACTTAAAAAGGCCATGTTGAATATTTATTCCTAGTTTTGGTACTTGTAAATAGTGCATAGCTTTGCTCCTTATTTTCTTTTTCAGAATATTTTTTCATTGCAATTACAGCAGGAAACTAATTAATATGGGTATTTTTTTCATAGCTAAAGGATGCACACCGACTTAAATTAAGATGATCTCTCTCTCACAGGTCCATTGTTGTTGTTAGGAAACCCCTACTGCACAACTGTTTCCAAAAGCATTCAAAGAAAATAATTCAATAGCTGGCTGATTTCACTTCTCTGTGCAATTATTGATGTTCTCTTTACTAAGTAAGGGTAGAATATAAACAAATAATCCTTAATAATTATCTATGTTCATGGTGAGAAGTCTAATCAGTACCCAAAAATGCATAAAGCAGCATTTGGTTTAAAGTTTTTAGGGACAACAGAGAAATGCTCTAGAAGGATCCTGTCTCATAGAGGAAACTGAGCTGAGGTGAAATTATTCCTTTGAATTAGTTTGAATGTGCTGTGTGAGGGAAGGATCCTTTAACCCAGTGCTGTGGTTTAACTGCTGCTGGCAGCTAAACATTCCACAGCCACTCACCCACCACTTCCCCCTGCCACCTCCACAACTCCACCTGTGGGATGGAAAGAAAAAGGTGAGACCCCAGGGAGATTGAGAAAAAGGACAGCTTAATGGAACAACACAAAGAAAAAAACCAACAGTACTAATGACAGCATTAATAAAGTTATAGATAAAGTGAGTAACAGAAGCCAGGAAGGCACTAACCGTGTCAGAGACACCAACCTTCCCTGCTCCAGCCACACTGAAACACGTTGCAAACAGACAGCCCTGCCCTAGCCCAGCCCTTCCCTTATACAGGGATGTGACTCAGTGTGGTATTGAACACCCCATTGGCTGGTTTGGTTGTTTATCCCGGCTGTGGTGCCTCCCAGCCGCAGCCCCTCCCAGCTCCTTGGGCCAGCAGCTGCTGGTGATAAGTAACTCAAACCCAACCCAGGACACCTGGGTACCCAGCAAGGAAGGTCTTTTGCTATTTGAATCTTAATGGCATTTAAAAGCATCGGATGAGGGTTGTGCAGCTCCAGAAATTAAAGTGTGATATGAGAGAGTGCTTTGCTTGGCAGAAGCTGCTTGTGAAGTCCTGTGCTCCAGAAAATCCTTGGTTTTCACCCAACCCAATGTGAGACCTGGAGAGTGACAGCTGAATGTAGGAGGGAGGCTATGTGCCCATGCCAGGCTAGGCAGGCTCTTCTTACTTCTCATTCTACTGCAATAACACACTGCTTTGGCTTTGAGCTCAGTCCAAGCGGCGGCACAGTCTGCATTCTGAGCAGGTCACATTTCAGAGGCGTAAGATAAATATGAAGGACTTCAGGCAGAAAGGTGGAGCTTCACAATTTGTGTAGAAGTGAACACACCCTCCAGCCAACCTGTCGCCTTTCCAAATCCTCCTGGGTTGGTCCTGCAGATAAAAGCACCGCATAGCTCCGATGAGGGCTTTCTTGAATGATACAAGGCAGGCATTCAATTTTAAGAAGATGGAGCTTTATTTTTGGAATCCTAGAATGTGTACAGAATTTAAAAAGCCTAAAGCTATAATGTTTTACTGCTCCTTTGATAAAATTTATATTTAATCGTATCTTAAAAATCGTTCTCATTCTGCCACTTGGTGTTACCAACCAAGCGGAACCCATCAATGCAACACTATCTATCAGCCGTTCTTTTATTTCATTCCCCTACCACTCCTCCTTAATGGTACGTAAGTTAATAAATTACAGTGGAATTTTGGTGAAGTACAAATTAAAATAGTTCTGGAACCAAAGGTGGGACTGTTACCCACAGGTTTTTTGTTACCTTGTTGGAATCAAAGTGCTGAATCTTGACCCGTTTACATTGAAAAACCTCCAACTCACAGACCAATCTGTGTCCTTTCTTTTGAAGCTGAGTTTTCCCCAAAGTTTGTGATGCTTGGACTTTCTCTGTTGTCATCAGATCTTCATCTAAAGCTTTTCATTAACAAGTGAGTTTTAGGAAACTCTTCTAGAAGAGGTGGGAGTATTGTGTGGGATAATTGGCAGCCTGGGCCAATGAGAATGAGCAACTTGGTAGCTTGGCTGAATTTTCAGTGATGCCCATTTGCTGCTGGCAGCTAGAAGATTACGCAGGGATTTGTGCAGTGTGATACCTGTCTCTTTATCAAATTTGTCTCTTTAAAACAGTAGTTAGACTAATTAAAGCCTCTGCTAAACTCTCCCTGCAGCTACACCTGTTGTAATGTTATTGGATATTTGTGTCTGGGGATAGACATTGGCCTTCATCACTGTGATGTTCTTATTTCTTGTGGCAAGAATGAGTTAAATGAGTTTCTCTCAATTTTATTTTATTTTTTTTTTCCCAGAACTGAAACATGTCCAGCAAAGTTGGTGGTCTCCATAAGAAATTCAAACTCTCTGCTGACCAAGTGAAAACACATATGTGCATGTATCAGACATATACATAATCTTGGCTGAGAATCAGCATCAGTGACAATTTCACTCAGTGAAATCTTAATTTTGATCCCTGCTTTTAAAAATCATGTTTGTCTCAGGAATTTTACTTAGAAGACCTTTTAACCTTTTAGTACCAGGCTGACTTCTCAAGTTGTTAATAATTCTCTCTTACAATATGAAGACACTCCATTTTTATTCCCATATAAATTTGAATTAAAAATTCACATTTATTCACACTCACATGCCAGAAGGTTTTGATTTTTGTTTTGTTTTGTTTTGTTTTGCTTTGTTTTTTCTTTCCTTTCCTTTTTTTCTCAGAAGTATCCAGCATGGACCACTGCTGCTAAAAAGACATCGGACTAAATGGAGCATTGGTAACTGCACGTGCCAATATCAGTCCTTTAAATAGAAATGATTTGTTCTTACACTTGATAAACACATAAGTAAAAATCTAGTCTTTTTCATTTCTGTCCTTTTCCTGGAGGAATGGGGGATCTCCCAGTGCTGTCTGTTCTTTTCCTCTGTGTTTTGCAGACAGGGGAATCGTATGCAAGGCTCAGCGCCGCGTCCTCTGAAGAGGCAACATTAAAGTCAGCACTTGACTGCGCTGAATTTTACAGGATTATTCTCCCACATATCATATTGATATCTTTTAAGTGAATGGAGTAATTGAGGAATCTTCCTCTAAATTATTGACTGGGTGTCTAGAGAAGAGATGAATGAAAAATATCTTTATCCTTGATAAAGATTTAGGTGAAATGAGTTAATTTTGTGGTTTATGCTGTGGACCCTTTCCAGTATTATTTAGGGTGAGCCTTTTTGTGCTAAGTCTGTGGGGAGGCTGGAGGGGGGGCGGGGACACGAAGGAGATCCTTAATTTTGGTGCCAGGGACCTGAGATGAGATTTTTCCATGTTCCTAAATAATTTCTCTATGAAATCAGGAGACAGAAGCAGGCGGAGAGAGTTGAAAAGAAAAAAACCCAAACCCCACTTAATAACTTGGCATCTTCCCGACTCCCTGTTTGTGGCCTCTTAGCATTTTGCAATAATGTTTTAGGTAGAAAAGTTTGGGGGTGAGCAGTTGGAGAAGAGCCCCATTGAGAGGCATTAACACCAGCAGGAGCAGAGAGCCCCGGGAAGGTCCCCGGCAGGACAGCAGTGCCAGCATGTCGGCTCGGGGACATTTCTGGTCTGCATGTACCCAGCGGGATGTGTGTGCAGCTCAGATCTGCTGGGAGAGTCTAAAAGCATCTCAGCTCACTTCCAGGCTTATTTTTTGGACAGCCTGAATTTGTTCCGAAGGAAAAAAAAAGAAAAAAAAGGTAAGGGAAAACATATAAATAGTTCTGTATTTATAGGAAATGTTTAGAAGGAAGTCAGAAGCTCTGACAAGGTTTTCTTCTTCCAGTAATGTCTCCTTGCATCATGTCAGTAAAAGGAGACTTTTAATATCTGATTTTCTGTATACGTAAAATTATGTGATACAAATTTGATCACATTTGCAAGGATTAAAGGATTTGATCTGCAGAATGCATTTCTCTTCCTGAGCATGACAAATGGAAGCAATTTACAGATGGCTTCTGAATATTTTTCTGAAATTATTTTTCCTGTTCTCTTTTGGTTGGGTTTGTTTTGGTTTTGTTGTTGGGTTGTGTTTTGGTTTTTTTCTCCCCCTCTTGTGTGCCACTAGAGATCAGCATAGTTTTAGATATTCAAGCAATCATAATGTCAATTTAGGGGCTTAAAAAAGGATACGGAATCACCATTGAGTAGTCAAATTACTTGTGACTGGTAAAACAAAATGAATGAAGTCAGGCCTGAAGGAACTGAGAAAACAACTTTTTGCATCCAGCCTTCATAGTCCCTTGGTTTTTTCTGAGGTTTTGGACATCTTTCTATTTTGCATGATATTATTTTTATTTCATCCCTAAACCATGGCATAAAAGTTAGTGTGTGCTATAGGAGTGCACCCTCATAAGCCTATTGTTGGTTTAATGCAGTAATGATTTTGTTTACACACCTTCAAGGCTAAAAAAAGTGTCAGGATCTTCTCAAACATCCAGGTTGTTATATTAAATTAAAATAAATATAGATTTTTACATTCCATCAATTTCTGGTTCTGTGAAGGCTGTCCACTTTTTCACTTCTACAAATTGATTAAATTTTCTATTTCATATCTGAGAGGACTCAGGAGATTTAGGGATGGGATGCCTACCTTTGAAGAAGTTCTGTCTCCTCTAACACATGCTTGCTGACTCCACTGGTCAGTCTTCGAGGTCATTAATGGTTGGAAATTGTCAGTCAAAGAAGGGCTAATAATTTTCCTCCTCTGTCTCTTTATGCTCAAGGTTTGGTTCCACCTGGGCTCAGGCAGTAGGTCCCACACATCTGTGTTTTACAGATTTCAGCCACACTGTGTCCTTGTCCACGGCGTTCACATCGGTACCAGTGAAGTGTGATAAATGAGCATTTGCACACTGTAATAATTGTATATTTTGTCAGAGGACATTACAGAAAAGCCAGTTTTGTAAGCACATCCCAAAATGGGTTTCCTGCTTAAAAACATCAGCCACAGCAGCAGAGATTAGAAATTCCCATTGCTGTGAAATACAGAAATTTTGTGATACAAAGTATATATCAGAAATTTCCAAGTTAATTTTAATTTGTGATTTTATTTATTCTTTTTGTTTGTTTGTTTTCTCTGTGTTTTTGTTGTTTGGTTTGTTTTTTTTTTTTTTTTCCTTGAAAGCTTCCATATCTCAAGCCCAAAGAACAGGTATCATTTCAATCATAGTCAGGCTTTTCTCTTTTGTTCACAGCACAAACTCACTGGGAACTTTAAGTAGCAAGAGCTCAGTTCATTTAATTTAGGATTTTATCAAGGACATTCTGATCCAAATCATTAATCCACCCTGGTAAATAAGTCTTTGGAGTTTCAGTGATCATGGATAAAAACAAAGTGAAGTGAGGAACAAATATAAATGTTAATATTTAGATATGTAGAGTGATCTTCATGCCCTCTACTTTTTTAACTAATTGAAGAAGTTCATTTCAAATCAAGGATGTACAGTGTCCATTTGGATAAAACAGTTTCCTATAATAACAGGGGAATTCATGTAAAGGCAATAATTGTAAGTTACTTCACCACCTAATAAAAAAAAATGGAAATAAAATATTTATGGCTTAATGTTAACCAAAAAAAAAAAAAAAAAAAAAAGACAGAAAAAGGAGGGAGAGATAATCCAAGAGTAAGTTTTTTTGCAAAGCCACTTTCATTTGATTTTTGGTGTAATTAGAGAACTAGTTTGCAGCATGGGGAACACTGTGTGGCCAAGTGAACAAAGCTCAGTGGTACCAAAGTCCAAGTGCCATCTCAAGAGCAGGGATGTGACAGGATTGAGTGAGAGTGTGTGTGCACATGGTGAGGGGAAAGGCCATTGCTTGGGTGATGGAAAACTTTGGATAACATCTTTTCTGCAGCTAGAGAGCTGCTTGTAACTCGGGTTTGTCTTTAGCTGAATTTTTTGTGACAGAAGGGAAAAAAACAACACCCTTCATTAGCCTTGTAAATCCTGTCCCAGAAAACCCCAGGGAGCTCGCTCCCAAGAAAAGGAATCCTTTGCACAATAACCGCACGTTTTCAATCAGTCCTCTTGATCCCTGCTCTTGCTTATTCCCAAGAATCTGCCAAGTCTGTTGAACTTCCTCAGAGTGACCCTCCCATTTAATTCATGGGCCATTTTGTATTTACAGAGAGGTCAATAAAAGCTTTCCAGAGCTGCAAACCTCTCTGTAATGGTTGTCCTGAGCAATACAGCCTGAAGAGCCCCAACAGGAAATTGGTAAAGCAGCAGCCAATTTCCTTTTGCTTTTTTACTGCCTTTTGGTGTTCCTGCTCTGTTCATATCCCTACTGCTGAATTATTCTAGAAATGGTGGGATATTTCCAGTGTTACATATGGAGCAGAGCTCACATCATTCACAGAATTTTATACAAGGTTAATCAAACATCAGATTTATTTCATTAATACCAGTGGTTAGGCTGAAGCACAAGACCAGTGATGAAATTTGACTTTGTTTCTTTGTGACTTCAGACCAACTATTTTACTGACTTTTTGTTACCCTGGCTTAAAATGTGGGCAATAACTATGTATCTTCCAGGCTGAGGTTTATACGTGCTTTGAAATCTTTGGGCAATGTGGTAATAGCCCCAAACTTCTGCTGTCTGCTTCCTCATCTGAACATGGGAAAGAACATCTTTTTTTGAAGAGTGAGGGGATGGCAGTTATGAAATATTTTAGGTTAATAAAGCTGCTTCCCAATGGCTGCAACTATACTGGAAATAACTCAATGGAACAGATCTGCAAAGTGAAATTGTTGGTGCTGAGTACCAGATGTCCACAGTAAATATGTTTCCAGGTTATTCACTTCAGGTGATGGTGAGCCTGGTCCTGCTGACTACAGACCCATCACCGGCTGGAATGCATCTTCTAGTTTAGTTTCACCCAAAAGAGATCTAGCCTGTGTGCTTCACGACAGCTGTGTAATGCTAACCACATCAGGGGAGTGGGAACCCCTGGGAGTTGGCCTTCAAAAGCATGCTCCCAACCTGAGCTCAATCGATGGTGTGGATGCACAGAGGGATGTTCTGTGCCTGTGCTCAGCAAAGCAGCAGCCACCTCACTCTCTGTCCTGGGAGAGAAGCATAGAGCCCTAATTTAGATGCCCGGGCTGCCTGTGCAGTACCTGGGGAATGTTTAACATCTTGGAAAGCCCCAGCTACCCGTGACAGCAAAGGTCCTGAGTGTCCAGACTAATCAATGGGAAATGCAGATGTTAGAGCCACCTAATCCCACACTTCCCTCAGCCTTACTGGTGACTCACAGCCTTGGTCCTTTGTTTTAAGGTAGCTAGTTATGTGCAATCTCCCCCAGAATCAGAAGAACAGAGGAAGGGAAGACTAAGCAGGGTGTGGTGGTTGCGTACACTTTGCTATGATGATACTGGATGGGAGTCTGAGCAACCTGCTTTAGTTGCAGATGTCCCTGCTCAATGTAGAGGGGTTGGACTAGATGAGCTTTAAAAATCCCTTCCAACCCAAACCATTCTACGATTCTGTGATTCTGTGATAATATAGTGATCACGACACTAAGTTTTAATCTATGCTCCAGTAACTCTTCTGTATTTTCTTCAATGATTACTTAATGTAAAATAAATAAGAAAGTCCTTGAACTTGGTCAGGGTCTTCTTTCTCTCAAGGAAGAGCCCTAATTGCTTGTAGGCTTTTATATCTAGTCATAAGGGTGTCATTATTTTCTAAGAAGTAGAACACTGACAGCACAAGACACATGCTTTTAACCCAAATAGCTGAAAAAAAGAAAAAATTACTTGCGAAGTTAGAGAGAAATTAGAGTCTGCTTCTTCCCTGGCTGGTGTGAACACAGGACAGGTTTCTCCCAGTCTGTGTTTGGGAAGAACAAACTTGCCGTTTTGTGTTTTCCATCTGACTGTTCCCTAAGTGCTCCTAGGTATAGATACCTGGATGGGGTCTTCTGTTTTGGGACGTCCTGACAAGATGTAGGAACTTAGTGTGGATGCAAAGCTATATTTGATATGACCCAAACTAGTAATTCAAACCAGTTGAAGACACCAGGATCTGTTCAAGGCTAGTCAAGTGAACAGAAACTTCGAAGCCTAAGATTTGGACATGGTCACTGAATACATCCTATGTTCTGCATCTGTGTCTAAACTGAGATTATTAAAGAAAAAAACCCAAAACAGTGGGAGAGCAGTAACATTTATATTCATTTTGCTTCATGTGCAGACAAAATTCAGGCTCATGTATAAAATTTTCCTACAGCACTCAAGGCCATCAGTCCTTTGGTTCTGACTTTTGAAGCCTGAGAACACAAATCTGAATAATCCCACTTGTGATTCCCTGAATTTATTCACTTATGTAAAGAGACGAAGCACAATCGAGGCTCTCATGTGGAGAAGACTGAAGTCATAAACTCTAAAATGATCAGGTTTCCCATCATGTCTTGTATTATCTTTTGTGCTAGTTAACTGTTGTTTCAAAGCTGCAAAAATAACAGCACTTCTGTATGAAATATTTTCCCTCATTTTGCCTCTTGGTCATAAAAAGCAATCTGATACTTTTTACTTGTAAAGTTTTCTTTTTTTGGTAGGTTTTAGCTCTTCTTTAAGTCTTCACTCTTAAGGTTGATTTTTGTCAGTTAACCTCACACCTCAAATACAGATTTTCTCTTCAGGCTACCACTTTGATTCTTCTAGTCAATCCCAAATTTAGCAAAACTATGGATGTGCATATTCTTTTTTTTTTTTTTTTCATAATTATTAAGTTTATTCTTTTTTTTCTTTTTTTTTTTTTTTTTTCCCTCCCCTTCAGGATCTTTCTGGTAAGGATTGCACTCTCCTGGGTTTCAAGGCTGCAAGAATTACAATTCATTCAGAGTTCAAGCCTTTGTTTAAGACAATGTCCTCAGGGTTATGAGGTATGTTAAATGGCAGAAGAAAAACTACTGTTCTGGGTCTCCTGTTTGGCTGCACTGTGTCAAGTGTGTTGTGGAAAATCTACTCCTGTCAGACATTCAGACCTTGACTTCACAGAAGTCACTTCTACAACGCAGGTGGGGGTTCCCTTTGACATTGGCCATGTTGAAGCGTCAGGGCCTCACAAGCAACCAAAAACATGGTGTAGCATTAGCACAACTCCAGGTCAGGTCCACTATATATTAATTTTCCTGTTAAGGAAATGACTGGAGCATGACTCAAGCTCCCTGCTAATCCTGACCCTAAATGAGGCTTTAAAGGAATGCACAGGACCTCCCCACAGCTCTGGGTTTTGACATTATGTGTGTGTATTTTAGTGGTCTTTAATGATGCTACCAGGAATTTCTTTTTTTTCCTTTTTTTTTTTTTTTTTTTTTTTTTTTTTTTTTTTTTTTTTTTTTATTTTTCTACCAAGAATTTTTTTTTTTTTCTTTTTTTTTTTTTTTTTTTTTTTTTTTTTTTTTTTTGTGGTATTCTGTTTTGTTATCAATTTTTCCATCTAAGCTCCTTGTAGCTGAAAGACTTTGCAGAAGCACTTTTTGATACCTGGAAAGAAGTCTCTACCAAGTCAGCAGCTTGCTTAACTCATGGATTACCAGAGGACCACACCAAGTGATTGAGAGTTTTTAGGACACCCAACCATGCCATCTCACACCACACATATCTCCCTACATCAGCACAGGATAGTTTGTGCAGGAGGTGTCAAGCAGAGCCTGGCAGTGATATTTGCCAGATGTGGGGCCCCAGCTCCCAGAAGCATCCCCAGCCCATGGTTGAGGTGCCCCTAGTGTTGTCTGGCTCCTGTCAGAGGAGTTAGGGTGTAGTGAGCATCACATCTTGGCTTTCCAGGATGGATGGTCCTTTCCCATCTCCTTTTAAGGAAACGTTCTGATATGATATTTTCTCCTTTCATGGGAAATGTCAACATTTATGAAATGGGAGCAAACTGTTTAAATTTTTTATAGACTGAAAAGATTAAGCTTTGGCCAGCTCTAGTCAAAATTTCCCTGGTTCCCCATAAGCAAATGAATTTGAGTGAAAAAGCATAGTTGTCTGTAGAGCTGCACAAAGCAAGCCATCAACTTGTTCCCTGCAGTCCTACCTTGTTACTTGAGTATGCATAGGAATCCGAGGTGTATCTTTATAGCTCCGTATTTCCACAACCTCCAGGATTCTTTCTCTCATTTGCTATTTTATTTTGTTACCTGGATACAAGCTATGAGTCTAGTGGCACTTTAAAAAACTATAGCTTGTATATGCTCCAATTGCTGTTCTGATGAAGGAGATGAGATAAACTGGTGTTCGCATCTCTGCATCTCAGGTACAATAAGGACAGATAAAGAAATGCAAAGAGCATTGCAAAACACTATTTATTACTATTTTCGATGGTGGTGAGTACTCCAAATGGATCCCTGTACAGCTGAACTTCCACACAGTTGATGCTGTTGGGACATCAGCAGACTGTATTTGCTCCATTCACTTCTGTATCTGAATCCTTAATAAAAAAAAGAACACCCAGAGTTAGGGTGGAATTTGTTTTAATCATATATTCGTGTCTTATACTGAGACTTTAAAACAATCACTGTCCAGTGGCAAGTGATACAACATGGCATACTGAAAAACATTTCCAAATTTGCTGGAACGCAATCACTGAGGAGTTCATTTTCTGCAAGGTCTTAAAATACAGCCATGTAGTAAAAAAAACTTTATTTCATTTTCTGACTATTCCACCAAGTCCCTTCCTTCCTGGAATGTTTATTACATTTAGTTTCATGTGGTCTGTAAATATATATAAATATATACACACACGTGTGTATATAGAAATACATTCTTCTATTACCTCAGAAGGCTGGGTGGGCTGCTGATTGCATCCTAGTTATTTGGAGAAATGTTCCTTGTGTTAGAATTTTAGCTACATAGGAAGATGTGACAAAACAAGTTTGCTCTCCTTGTGAGACGTTTGCCCTCCCTGCTCTTGCTGCCTGAATCCAGATTATGTACCTTGTGCCAATCAAAATGCACTGATCTCTCTTTTTTTTCTAAATTATTTTTTCATTATTTCTGTTGTGGGTTTTTTGTTTGTTTGTTTGTTTGTTTGAGGGGGGTGTTGAGATTTTTTTTAACCAAGAGCACACAATAGTGACATGACAATTCCAACATAGCTGTCTGGCAGTGTTAATCGGTGATCTCTACTTGCTCACAACGTACTAGCCATGTTAGATCATGGTGACAAGGGCAAAACAAGCCCAGTGCAGCCCTTGCGTAAATGATCACTCTCCTAATCACTGTGGACTCTGGAGCATATACTGCTTTCTACATGTTAGAAACAAAACCATAACAGCTGCTTCTCCTCTTCTCTTCTCTTCTCTTCTCTTCTCTTCTCTTCTCTTCTCTTCTCTTCTCTTCTCTTCTCTTCTCTTC
>JAAGNO010000567.1:176365-189274 GCA_033439905.1 Ceryle rudis | reverse complement strand
AATCTGCTGCCGCTACAGCCCACAATTAATGGCTGCTGGGGGACAAATGAGATGAGAGAGTGACTTGCCTGTGGGGACCACAACGCACACCTCTGTGAGGGAATGACACTGGTGTGCCCTAACAGCCCTCCCTGCCAGCAGCGGTACGCCCGCACAGCACTGCTTTCTGTGCTGTAGACACTGCACAGCTTCCTGGCAGCACCGGGCATGCACGCACAGGGCAGGCCCTTTGCCACACCAGATACAGCTGGAGAGAAGTAACCTGCACCGTGGTGCAATGACCAGGGACACAGTACAGCCCTTGCCCTGCCAGGCAGTGAAACACACACCCGTGCGCAGCTATGTGGAGCCCACCCTGACCTACCAAGGCAGCGACAGAAGACCTCGCACACAGCTTGCCACACCGCACAGCAACTTCCAGGCACTCCCAAGCACCATATCCACCTGGCAGCATACAGCAACACATGGAGAAACACATCAGCCTAATACAGCAACAACAGCCCGTACCCTTCAACACACGGTGTGGCAAAGCCACCCAACCTGCACAAGGGGATGTCAGGCTCTGCAGCAGTCCCCAAATACCAGCTACTCTGCAAAGCTCGTTTCCAACCTTAATGATTCTATGATTCTATGAAAGTACATTTTGCTGTACCACTTGGTACCGAGTAGTGCCCCCTGCATCTTACCTACCACCAGATCACACACAACAGGACAAACCCAAGAGCAAGCCTAACACCATTACAATCATAACAGATTGTCTACACATGGACATGTGTACAACTGAAAATCACCACAAAGCAAAGAAAAAACAATATAAAAATACCCTTAAACCACAGCATGACATCATACAGCACAGGGGGACTATTGCTGCAGTAAAAATAAGCGCTCCACCAACTCAGATTAGCATTCGAAAAGGCATTCCGCGCCCTGGGCTATATAACATAACCAAATGATAGTACCAGAGAAGTTGCAGTGGAAATGGGCCAAAACGGCCTCAGATGGGGATTAAACAGTGAACTTTTGGGATGGGATGGGGGTAGAGCCATATAAACACCAGCAAGCAGAAAGTTTATGTTGGTTCTTTAGGAGCAGGCACAGGTGGAGCATGGGACTGCTGCAGTGGTAAACAATTCCTCATTGCCTTTTCAAATCCGGACGTGTCTGCAACCAGCCTGCAGCATTTCAGAGCAAATCACAGGGAAATAATCTATTAAACCATATATAGAACTGCTTTCCCGGGGAATGTATGTGTGTTTGCATGTGCAAGTGCACAAATGTGCATCCCATATGCTTTGAACCAGAAAAAAAAAAATTATTTTTTTTTTTTCTCCTCCAGAGCAAAGAAGCACTGCAAAGGAACAGGAATATTCTATTTCTTTAGGAAGCCCTGGGGGTAAGGGAAGGTAGCACCCTTTGCAGGCCAGAAACAACCCCAGCATGGGTAGGGCAGTACTGGACATGCTAGGGGCAGCTGAAAGGTTCCCTGGAGTCAGCCCATGGGATCATCCCAGACCCACTGCTGGGGCCTGGCTGGCTCAGCCCAGAACCAGGTCACCTCTGGCTCCGTACAGCAGAGCAGGGCCCAGTGGTTTCTTGTTGGTCAGCACCACTGTAGAGCATTCATCACGCTAAATAATTATTCCTCCCAATGGCTGGAGGGAGCAGCATGTCAGCTAGGCTATGGAAATGATTCACATGAAAAATAATAAAGGAAAGGGGAAAGGAAAGACTTGGTGTAACTTCTAGCAATCCATAAGCTGGGTTTGTAAGGAGGGAACGGCTGGGGAGGGGGGAGGAGGGAGGTGTGTTGTACCTGGAGCAAGGAGGCAACAGCTCCTCACACCTTCCTTTGCTCTAGAGAAATGATAAGGGGGAGCAGTCCCACTCAGCACCCTCAGAGCTGAGTCAGTGGGGATGGGAAACAGGAGGAGTTCAAGGCATTCCTCTCTCTCCACCGCTTATGTGCTGGTGGGAAGCCTGGGTCCCTGTGTTTATATGGCTTTGGCTATAGAGTACAGGGGTTTTTAGGTTAATAATTGACTGTGAACATAAAGGCTTCTCTCTCTCTCTCCCTCCCTCCCTCTCTCTCTCTCTTCCTCTTTCTCCCTCTCTCCCCCTCTCTCCCTCTTTCTCCCTCTCTCCCTCCTTCTCTCCCTCTCTCCCTCTCCCTCCTTCCCTCCCTCCCTCTCTTTCTCCCTCTCTCCCTCTCTCTCAATCTCTCTTCCCCCCTCTCTCCCTCTCCTTCTCCCTCTCCCCTGTTTCTTTCTCCCTTCGCCCTCTCTGTTTATAAGAAACAGAAATAAAAGTATTTAGGAAAAGATGTGTTATGATTTTTCTGTTCTCAAGTTCTGGAATGTGCAGGTGACATGCACTGTAACTGGAGTTGGATAGAGCGATCAAGTGATGTGTCTGGAAAAAATTAAAGAATTTTTGGCCCCGGTGCCATACCTGAAGCATAAGCAGCAGATTTCAAAGTGTCTGTGGTTATGCTCTAAGGACCTATAGCTATTTCAGAAAGGAAGAAAAGGCTTTCTTTAAATGTGCATGCTAACTGTCTTACAGAAACTGAGACTGCATTTAATTATCACACATCAACAAGGGGTAGGGAAGAAAGGTTGCAGAGGAATCGCCAATGTGTTTGCTGTCTGATAGTGTTTGAAAGTTATGCATGGTATTGCAAATCAGACATTGTCATATTTTGGGTGCACCACACATTTGTTTACACTGAAACAGTCTCAAAGTCTTTGAAGCCAGCTGGTAACAATTAACACCTACATATCAAGGTGTTACCTGTAACTATCCCTGCATCTTCAGTCTGCACAACTTTCGGAAAAGAAACCCTTTATCGGAGAGCTGGTCGTGGTATTTTTCTTCTTGGGGTGGGAAGCAAGGAGGACACAGCACCTTTTTTCAAAAGTACATTCCTCTAATGTAGCTAACAGTGGGCAAGATAAGCTGCCACATTGGAGTGGCTGAGAAGCCAAGTATGGGAGGACAAAAGGCATTGAACTGGAATTCCAAAAAACTACAGCCTGAGTTGCAATAGGGTGAAAGAGAGGTGAAGGTAACTTTTACTTATCACATCTCTACAGCATTTGCTCCTGCATGGGATCATCAGGAATTATTAGAAAAAAATACTTCCCTGGAAAAAAGTACCCCCTGAACCTTTGAGAGCTGAAGGCTTTCAAAGCCCAAAGCAGCTGCAGGATCACATATACCTGGTTTTGTTGGGCACACAAAACTTTTCAGAACCAGGTCACTCATATCATCCTCATGCCCACTTTAAACTTACACAGAGAAAAATACACAATTTTTAAAAACTGACTAACAATGTCTTGTTTTTACTATACTGTTGTGCATCTAGATCATATTTCTATAAATCATAAATCTAAACCATATTTCATTCTAAGGAGATCATCACCCAGCTAATGCTGTAAGCAGGCTAAACTGGCTTTGCTTTGCCCCCCAGAGGAGGACTTCTGCTTCCTCCCTGCCCCAGCTGTTTGTTCGCATCCATGCCCTTTCGTGTGCCAGCATGCACAGTTGTAGGTCTGTGCAACGAGATGCTGTGGAAATTATTTTTTTTTGCCAGATTATCTTTCAGCCAAATCAGTTCTGCAGAAACCAGAAAATCAGGAGAAATCAGAACTGAGTTCCCTAATGGGTTTTAAAGCCTATGCTGGCCCAAGGGAGGGCATAGCACAGAAGACAGCAGCCTTTTTCTTTTGGTTCATACCAGCTTACAGTGCTTCGCAGGGCAGCTCTCTTGTAAAAGTTTCAGACACAAATAGTTATACATATCCATGAGGTAATATTCATAATACTCATGTATCAGTTTTGTGAGATACTGATAGTATGTCAGTAGTACTGACAGATACTACTGTTGTCTTCCTCCCCTCCTATTGCCCTTTCCCGCCTGTTGCTTCTTGGATATCTCCATGAGCCATTTCAACTCATCAGTCTCAGAAAATAAAGAAAAAAGGAAAAGATCATTTTCTGCATTGTTGACAAGCTAAGACTGCTCAGGGAAGGATATGACACATCCCAGAGCAGACTTGAGGGTGAGGGCAGGGCCCTGCAGCTGGGAGCAAGAAGGAGAATGGACAAGACCTCCACTTTCATCAACTTTAATAAATTGTTTGCCCAGATGAGTGCCTTAGCTAATCTACTGCACTTTTCTTGTCACTTTGTACTACAACTGACTCATCTGGCATCGCCTCTGGTTCCTCTGCACACAGGCTGTGGGCTGTCAGGACCATGCACTCAGTTTCAGAGCTCCTGAGAGCCAAATTGGAAACTCTACAGCCATAACACAAGATGCTGACCAGGTATAAACTCACTTTACACTGTCATCATCACTTGTGCTACATCAGCCCTCTGTGTTAAAAGTGTAGGACTTCAATCTCATCTGTACTGTTTCATAGGACAGCAATGTGGTCACATCTCCATGTTTTACCCAGGACAGTGTCCTGTTGTACAGAGACTACACCAGTAATGCAGCTCCACTAGCATCCCTGCCCTTCCTCTTGGCCTTTCCTGACCAGTAGTATTGCATTAGCACAGTGCCAGCCAAAGGATTAGAATTTAAGACTTCTGAATTCATATTTTTCTAAGTTGAACAGCTCTTACAGTTTCTCTGTTATAACTGGAAATTGCAATAAGGATAATCAAGACTTTGCTTTTATGTTTACAAGGCTTTATCTAAAGACAGTCAGCAAATGTCAGGGATGATTCACAAGTATTGTGCCAGCAGACATCGACTGGTTAAGCAACTTGCCTAAAAACACAATGGAATTTTTCCTGGTTTTACTGCTAAAAAGACAACACAAGTTTTGACCTTCAATTTTTGGCTCTGAGCAGCGCCTCTTTCCTACACCATCACCCATTAGCCATTTAACTATTTGACATCAGTAGCCAGAGCTGCCAAAGATGCTTTTAGAGCACTGTTGTCTCAGCCTCTTTCCTACCATTAATAAACAATGTAAAAGGAATACAGTCAATCTGAGTTCAGGTACATTCCAAAAAGTCCTAAAAGAGCATTAACAGGTTATTATTACAGGTATGTTTTGTTCCTGGTCTTCAGACTGGAATGGATTTGGGGATAGAGTTGAACTAGATGAAAAGAAAAAACTTGATCATTTAAATCAATTTCATAATCCCTGGAGATCTGATTTGTGATTTTTCAAACTTTTTTTTTGTTAACACAGTAAAATATATTTGTTTGCTACTTACTGAATGTTGTTACCAGTAAAGCCTTCAATTACTAAAGGAAAAAAAGGTCATAATTCCTGCTGTTTATATTTTGCATTTCTCCCAGCTTGGATAATGAAAATCAATAAAACCACTTTCACTGCCAAGTCTCAGTGGTACAGTGTTGGTGAATAAAGCAAAAGCAAACTAACAAACATTCTGGGAACTGCAGTAGCATTTTAAAAAGTACAGTATAAAAAAATCTGTTTACAATCTATATAAAATCAGATTCTTGCAAAAGTTTAATTTGAACCTAATTTGAAGTTGAAATAATAAATAAAGGAATTGTAAGATAGACTTGAAAAGCAAGATGATTCTCAGTTTCCATTCATGATGCAACCCTTAGTTCACATCAAATCTTCCTTCTGTTCATATAACTATATTGATTTAGCTCAACAAAGAAATTTTTTTAATATCTGTGTTCTATAAGGATCTGAAAGAAGAGAGTGCTTGAATAGCCAGTACTATACCCACTGCAATATCAAAATGAAAGTGCAGAGCCAGATGGGAGAAATGCAGTTTCAGTTAGTGTGGGCGGAATCATATCTCTCCCTCCCCCTTCAGATGAGAAAGGTCCCTTCTCCCTGCTACCATTCCAGTAAAGGAAAGCTGGCAGAAACCTCTCATCAGCTGGGGCAGCCAGCAGGGCTGTAATAGCCTGTGCAGTAACAACTTATGCATCCTTCCAGGTTCTATTGGCACCAGGTATACCTGTCAATATATGCATGCCTGTAAAAGGCTGAGCACGCAGGAGCTGAACACTGAGGGCCAAACCCCACCCTTCAGTGTGGAAAAGAATGTCTTGCTTGCATAAGAGCTGTTGATAACAAGCTTTTTTATAGTGTAGGCAGAAGATGGCTCTGTCTAAATTGGTCCAAAGGATAGTAACATTCTTAAAAGTTTGGCAGGTGCAGAAACTAGTCTCTCAAAAAAACCCAAAGGTAGTTTTGGAGAAATCCTGAGGGGAAGGAAGGAAAATCTAAATAGAGACCCAGGGGATATTTGTGTATAAAAGTTACATGTTTTAATGATGTTTTTAAAATTGTCTTCAGCCACAAAGTTATGTAAACACCTTAATGATACAATCACTAGGACTTACAGAAAAAGAGAGCAAGAAAAGCATTCTGAAGCTAACTTAAAGGCATAGGTGGATATAATCCCCTTTATTATCTCAGAAAATCTTACTGTCGTATTCACTTTGACTACTAAAGTCTGCTTCACTCCAGTCTCAACTTTATATAAAGGGGGATTTTGTGGTCCATGACCAACACTAAGATCCCATTTATTACTCCATCAGTTTAATTCTTTTTCCATCTGTGGTAAACATTGGTCAGGATCAACTGCTGTGCCAGGATGGCAGGATGTTTCCCCAGTACATCAAGGAAGGGAACAAGGTGACCTTCTTCTCTGCAACAGCACAGAAAAATGCAGCACTTTGTAGAAGGGATGTCTTGTGTTAGCAAATGTTACCAGGCGGTGAGACGGTAGAGAGTCTGTCCAGCCCTGGGCTCTTCCTGATTCTCCATAGTAAAACTAAACTATGAACTGGAGGTTTCTTTACTGACTCTGTGATAACGTCAGCTGTGTATTACTGCCTGGCATTTGGTCTGAGCCACTCTTCCATGATGATCTTGCTCGCTGTACAAATATGGTACACTGATGGTATGTGGCAAATCGAGGTTAGGCAGAAGCACATAGGCTACACTGAAAATCAGTCAGGCTTAACTTTTTCCTTATGGGGATTTTTTGACATAAGTTCTAATCTTTTGAGCTAGAATGGAAAACAAAGGTCCTGTGCTTTTACTACACCAGTGGTCAAGGAGATTCAGGTTAAGATCTGACACAGAGCATTGTGTTTTAAATACATATTTTAGAGCCCACGTCCATGGAATGCTCTCATGCCACATGACAGCTTTGCAGTGGTGATTTGCTCTCCTGACCACGAGGATGGATACTGTCACCTTCCACGGGAGAGTGCTGCTAGCTCCAAAGGACAGCCTGAAGCTGCTGCAGAGCAGCATGCTACATTGGCTTACTGATCTGAGCAACTGGGATGTTATGCTGACTCTCTGTTCTTCCCACCCTAAGGCTACTCCTGTAGCAATGCAATTTATTTATCTCTCCTTGCTGAAAGCTGTGCCTAAAGGCACAATATGGCCTTTGATTATCTGAGGGAAAGAAAGAAGTTTTCAAGGGCCACCACTATTTCTATTTAATAGTATGCAATTTCCAGATTCTATTTACTTCTAGCTTTTAGCACTGATTTCACTCACTTTGGATTTCATTAGCTGTTCTGTCTGCAGCCATTGTTTGTGGCTGCTAACAGCAACAGCAATACTTGCTTTAACCTGGCCAGTATATATAATTTTAATGAATGTATGTGATTTTAAAACGTCCATTTTAGCACAAAAACAATAAAAAGACCATTTACATCACACATTAATGTTCAGGTTTTTAAAAAGATTCTTATCAATTCTCAGTTTTCTGTTTCTTTTGCCTTCTTTCTTCCTTCAAGGCTATTTCATACTGTCCAGCATTATGAGCTACAGATGCTAACATTTTTTACCCCTGTAAACTGTGGGCTCCCAGGCCAGAGCAGCCAGGGGGGGAACTCAAAGAGAGAGGAAATTTCAGTCCCTGAGATCACAAATCAATCTCTAACAATGCAACAGGCAGGAGAGAGGACTCATTGAAGAGAGATGCTGTGCCTGCTGCCAGCTGCATTACTTCCAGCAGCTGAAGGAGGAGAGTGTATAAGCGGCTGTTCCCCTCCCTTGACCACAAAGCATTTACTTAAAAAGGATGCCAGAAGAAGAATTAAAGCAGGGCCCTCCTTCCTCTCCTTTGTTCAGGAGGAAGGGAGCATAAGCCCTTGGATACCAGCATCTGGGCTCACCTAGTAGTCCCAGCCCACTCCTATTTGCCTTCCCCTTGTACTTTGCCATCACAACTGACAAGAACTGCTTGATGTTCCAGGAATGGCCTTGTGCTTTGCAGGAATATCAGAGCCTCCAGCCTGCTCCATAAATTGAACTCTGCTTATGTAGATGGTGCCTACACAGATATCTGGGTCAGGCATGCTAAGCACTCTGCCTTGCCTTTAATGTCTTACCAAGGACGCTCCCTCACATGATCCTTTTTCCAGATGGTACCTAATCCTTGTACATATCCAAAATCCTCCAGCTATGATTTCTTGATCTCCTCAATGATGGATGTTTTTCTTCAGTGTATACAGTACACAGTGTGCTTTCTGCTTCTACAGCACTTCACAGTATTTCCCAACAGTATTTCAAATTCTTCATTCTTTTCCACTGTATTCCAACTTTCACACCTAAGGCAACAGCTGAACACTAGTGAGCCAAGCCAACAGCCTATCAGTCTGACTTGTGGTAACTGATACACACCTTCCCTTCCAAGAATTAATTCATTCATGCAGATGTTTTGTCCAGATGTTTCTGGAATAATCCCAAATTCACTGAAAGGGAAATCTAAACAACAGCAATGTCCTCACTCTCTACTATCGGAATCAGCTTCTGCTGATGAAACCCCAGCATCTCATTCACCATTTCTCACCCCATTCCTCCATTTATTTACTTCAGTGCAGAACTCCTACAGCCCAAGCACTCCCTATCCTTTCACTACCAGATATGGGAAGGTTGGCCTCTATGCATCAGCAGGGATTTCAGCTGCCTCTAAAGTGTGGGAATCTGCTTCCTCTGTCTCCAGCTGGGCCACAGTAACCAGCACGAACATGCCTTTCTGACTCTTCAGTGCAGTACTCTTCTCTGAGCTCCTTACCCTCAGCTAGGGCCCCAGTTGAGGTGGCAGCCTATTATCATTAGGATGAGTAATAAAACAAGTACTACTGAGATTACTGGTGCTCTCAGGGCTGGTTTGGGATAGAACATGGCCAGTAAGCAGAAGAGGCCTTTCTCAGCCATCATATTTAGTGCTTTGAATGACAGATTAATCTTCCTATTAAAAGTTTTCCAATCAATAGTTAAAACTTTCCCTTATTGTCTCTAGAGCTAGAATTTGGCCCTGAGCATGTACGACTATTCAGCATTCTGGCTGCAAAGTGTATTTTGTTGCTATTTGTGTGGTATTCAATATCCTGTCTTTTATATTCTCGCTTCCTTCCCCTTTCTTTCCAAGGTGCCCAATAACATATTCTCCTAACAAGTGTATAATTATTTAGTTATTGCAGTGTTTTATGATTGCATTGTTTGTAATTGCTCAATATTGCAAGTCATTTATTAGTAATTGCAGAGTCTTTCAGATCTGTCTTCAGTAGTAGAACAAATAGCACCTTGCATCAATAGACATCAAAGTCTTCAACAGGGATTTTTCTTTAATGATCTTTTTTTAACTATCTTTCCTACTGCAGCCCTGAGGGCTGAAGTTTCTTTCTCTTTAAACAACATCTCAAAATTTCAGTCCTGCCCTGCAGTGGAAAAATACATTACATCAGTCTTTGAATAGGGTTTTATTCTGTAGTCCAGCTATCACCCTCTTGTAGTTTCATCTGCTTCTAATAGGATTTTACTCTGGTGATATATATTCAGACTGCGTAACTCCTCAGCCACTCTGATTCTTCTTAGAGCTTTTCAACAATAATTAAACTGCAAGTGGTTTTCAGATACTCCTTTCATTTCGGCCTTCTCATCCTGACTTCAGTGGGGATTCACAGGTGGAACAGACGAGAATTCCACTTCCCTCTCATTAATGCAAGCCTTCTGGTCACACCTTGCCAGCCTTTGTGTAAAAAACCCTGTCATTTTATCACACCCTTCCTCCTAAGGGATTTCTCAGCTTTCCGCCAGCTATAGCAACAAACTCAGGCCGCCTAAGCTTGCCTGTGTGGCAAACAGGAAAAGATTTTCCAGCTCCTCTCAAAGTGCCTGGCGCTGTGCCTCGAGTTTCCTCTGCCTGCCACTTACTGCTGCAGCTTCTCCCTGCCACTAGTGCCTGTTGGGAGCTCTGCTCTGACTTCCCCCGTGTGAAACAGAGCTAGCAGGCAAGGCAAACTCTCTCCTCTGCTTAACAGTTTACATTCAGCTTCTCCTTGGTTACATCCACCCTAACCCCACCTCCCCCTCTCCCAAGCCTTTCAGCAGGAGCTGGCAGTTAGTGTGAAGAGGCCACCCAAGCCAGTCATCTCTCTGAACAGTCACGTGTTTTGTGGAAGACAGGAGGAGCTCAGGGACACCATGTAGTGTCCCATCACCAGGGGTTACCAGTGCTTAACAAACATGCTATGCCCACGGCTTGATTTAAACCTGCAACACAGACTTCTAGCCATGTCGGGAAGAATGTTATTTTGAAGGTTCTGAGCTGGACAGAAGAAATTAACCCTTTACTAATCGGATAGTTGTGCAGCAGTATTATATTGCTTCTGATCAGTAAGTGCAGTTGGCTTCAGCAAAACACCTAAGTACAGGGATGGACAAAAAAGGAGAAACCTCAGCCATGTTTGATAGGTACCTGAGGACTTTTGGGACCTAAATAAACAGTGTATTTTTCTGATCTATTGGACAGCAGTCCACAGTCTGACATCTATCTGTAGCTGCACATTCAGGACTTTCTTGAGTTATTGCCCTGTAGGACTAGCAAGTGCCTAATACGTCAGCTACATAATCCCACGGCTGTAAATAAATAGATCCAAGACATAAGTATTTACTGAGTGCTGGATCTGTTTAAAAAACAGAAAAAAACCAACTCTTATGATTCTAGTCAATGCAAAACTAATGCCAGAGGCCATATTATTTATATTTAAAATAAGACACACTGTTTAATAATAAATATTTTTCAGCTGTAATTATTTTGCACTGATATGTTTACACACATTGCAGAGATCAGTAAGGATCAAAAATAAATTCTTACACATGACTTAGATATATTTAAGCAGTAATTAAGGGACATGGCAATTTAAGCAAATATTGTTCTGTGTTATCCATTAACACCATGTTCCTTAGCTCCTCTTCTTTAATCTCATAGGAGAAGAACCTGGTTTTCAGAACAGTCAAAGCCAGATACCCTGGCCAAAGTTTGGGAAGCACCAGTGTTTATCTGCCACTTCCCTGAAGCACCTAACTTCGATTTTCCTTGAGACTTGAATATCTCAGTGATTCCTCCCTGTGATGAGGACATTACCCCAAAAAACTCAGTTGTTAAAGCCCACACACACTATACTTTTCCATTATCTGTGCACATAATTACAAACACAGAGGGGAACTTTTCATGTTGGCATTAGGAACAGCTTCTCACCCTTTCAGAACTTGTATTAAATAGTTGGCAAAATGCTCCTTTTGCCCTCTGCTAGGCTTTGGGTATTAAATACGCCCACTAATTCCATAAGGAAAAATGCAAACAAACAAACACATGCTGATTTATTTTGCTTACTGTTTCAACAGCTCATTCGTATTTTTAAAAATAGATTATGATCTGGTCATACTAATTTTGTTTGTATTTGGATTCATCATTAAATAACTTTGAACATGGAATAATCATTATTAATACTATGAAATAACATTATTGGCAGGTTTCGATGCTTTTCAATTAATGCAACAAAGAATGAAATTCCTTATTTTCATTGTAACTGGCCCATGAAATCTTTCCCTCTTTCTCCATTATTTTTATAGTATGGATTTTTCATTATAAGGTTAACAGTTTTTCATCCATTTCCACACAGTTTCCTGCAGCAGTTACAGTTTTGGCCCTGAAGTTAATTTCGCGGTTGCATGGAAGTCTGTTTCTGTAAGGTCTGGGTGCTTTTGGCAAGAGGCTGAACACTTTCCTGCTTAGCAGGAAGATTAGGGCTTTTACAAGGTACTGTAGAATCTAGGAGTAATCTGGGAGAAGTTGTAATGGTGTTTTGTGGTAGCTTCGAGGAAAGGCATTCCAGCACTGCTGGTGGGCAGGCAGCTGACAGAGGACGGGTGCACCCCAGAGCTGCCACCACTTTTTGCAACTACAAAAACTGCTACTCAAAGAGCCCCTGCACCCTGGGTTTTGAATCAAAGCTGCTTCTTCCAGCAGCTAAATTACCTTCTTATCACTCTGCCTGCCAGACTGATTTCCCAGTCCACAAAGAGTGTGAGATGGACCCTGAGCCACAGGCAGGCCAGGTTTGAGGCAGTGCTGCCTGCACCATCCAGATTTGCTGCACACAGCCTGGAAGGTTTCATCCCAGGTAGCAAGCGGGGTATGTTCCTGGCGGCCAGCACCCTCTGCCTCTTCAGCACAGCTACGGTCACGCAGCCTCCCAGCTCCCAGGCTGCCTCTGCAATGCTTGTAAATTAGAAACATCTTTTAGCTTCAAAACTGAATGCGGCAGGGTGGAAACCACTGGCAGAGACAAACAGAGACAAATCCTCTGTTGCCATTTTGAGAGTCGGGAACACCCTCCAGCCAAGAGCCAGCTTCTGCAGCAGCCTCCAGCCAGCTGCGGGGCTCAGGTAATAATTTGCATTCATGGGAGTGCAGCAAGGATGGGAGTTAAGGCAGCAGAGACACAAGTGGGATTTACTGCACTTCCCTAGCACCAGCCCCCTAAGACGCGCGGTCTGTCCCCCACCACACCTCTCTGTCCTTTGCTTTTGTTTTCCGCTTGCCACTCGCTCCGCAACAACGGTCAGCGCGCGCGTGCGCACTTCCGGC
>JAAGNO010000567.1:122089-176265 GCA_033439905.1 Ceryle rudis | reverse complement strand
TTTCTTCTTTCAGGGGAGAAATTTACAAGTCTCTTTCAGGCTGGTGAAAGAACACTGGACTTGCTTTCAGTTGCATGAAAAACACTTCTTCTTTTTTTTTTTTTTTTTTTTTTTTTTTCCTTTTTTCTTCCCTCTGTGTTTAGTTTGAAAGGTGTTCATCTTCTCAAAAAGCTATGTGTAGTTGTAGATACCTAGAGAATTGGCTGCTTGACCTTTTCTCAATTGTGAATTGTATGGTGACAATATTACGAAAGGTTTCAGCGCTTGAGTTTGTTTATAAAATCGTGTTGAATTTCAACTTACAGTTTTGGAGTGATTGGTGGGAAGACTAGGTCAATATAGGTGTTCTGTTTAAGCTTTCTGTGTTTTTAGCCATTGTGAAGCTCATTGATGAGTAGTGTGCAGAGCTGTGAACTTTTGTTCTGTATTTATTTAATAAAAATAATCTATGATACTTAGGTTTCCAATGGAGCAGTTGCTATGGCAAAGACCACGTTGGAACAGCTTTTGATTAGATGTGCAACTCCTTTAAAAGATGAAGAAAAAACAGAAGAAATCTTAGCAGCACAGGAAAAGTCTTTCCATCATGTAACACATGACCTCGTTCGAGAAGTAACCTCTCCAAACTCTACTGTGAGAAAACAGGCCATGCATTCATTGCAGGTACTTGCACAGGTCACTGGAAAAAGTGTCACGGTGATTATGGAGCCACATAAGGAGGTAAGCAGAAATACTTACTGAAAGTGAATTTAAAGTTGTTTACCAGTTGGGATTTTCAAAATGCTTTTCTGAGTACGTTCTCCCACATTAGTGAGTTAAGTTCTTAGTGCTTTGATAGCGTCTGTCATTTGCTTGGTTTTCTTGTTCTAAAACAGGCTGTCTGGAGTACTATAGAAATTCATACAACCTGTGCCTGATTACTTAGCCTGTATGTATAGTGTCTTCAGGTTGATTTATTTTGTCAAATTATGGACTACTCATCCTACCACCAATTGGATGTAGGCTAGACTAGGTAGATACTGCATTTTGAACCTCAGTTTTCTGTTATTCTCTAAATATGAGTCATATTGCTGTGCCTTTCCCTATCCAGAAAGAGACTATAAAGATAAAAGTTGGTAGAAATAACTCTTTGCTAGATACTTCTTAAAGTTAATAGCATTCATTCCCTTGAAAGACAGGTAAATGTACATAAGCCCTAAAGGCGACCACAAAATGTGAAATTATAGATATTCTTATTGTGGCTTGGGAATGTACAGAGAAGCCCCCTAATTGAAACCTTATTTAGCTAAAGGTATTTATAGAGGAGAGTGAGATGTTGGTGTAATTGCAAAAAAACTTATGTGACTAGTTTTGTTTTTCTGATGCTTTAGGAGCTTAAAATATTGTTGTTTCTTGACCTGAACATTTGAAATGCTTAGGTCTATGAATTCTTTGTTGCTTAAAATGTTACGTGAAGTTATTAAATATCATAGTTCTGTTCAGAGAGAATATGTAATAATTACAGATACTGAGTTGTTTAACTGACTGACTGTGAACTAAATTAGTTCAGAGAAATTGTTTTCTTCTTTAGTAATTTCTAAAGAGGTACATCTGGAGCCACAATAGCAAATGGATAGAAATGCTCAGCCATGACTGGTATCGTCTTAGTGGCTATGTCTGTGGGGTCATTGGAATAGGCTGCTAATTTAGTAACCTAAATTACATTGTGTAGGTTCTCCAAGACATGGTTCCTCCTAAAAAGCATTTACTCAGGCATCAACCTGCAAATGCCCAGATTGGCCTGATGGAGGGAAATACGTTTTGCACAACTCTGCAGCCTCGATTGTTTACAATGGATCTAAATGTTGTGGAACACAAGGTTTTCTACACAGAGGTACTATCTTTTTTTGTTCTCGTATTTGAATGTGCATTTTAAACTTCCACCAAAATGTAAGAATTTATCTTTAGAGATGTGAACTGAGGTCTGCCTTTACCTACAACATAATAGCTCTGACATAAGCAGAATATTTTAATGTGTGAGAAATATATTAAATGAATTTTGCTGTTGTACTCCTAGTTGAGTAGCCATAACTTTCATATTTAGGCCTTACTTATGCACAATATATCTATTCAATAAATTGGTGTTGTACCACCAAAACATAGATACTGTTTGTTGTTATTTGTGTCGCTAAGAGTTTGAGTAAAACTGGTTATGAAACTAGTGTGTAGATTTAACTTAAACAGTCTAGACCCTGGGTTTCCTAGCTGTCTTATCCAAACATAAGTTCAGAAGGTCTTTGATACCAGCAGTAATTGCAATTAGAAAGACAGATACAGGGTGTCATTTTTAATGCAGAAAACCCTCTATTTTTTCCTTAAGACAAAAAGCAAAATGCCATAGATGAACAAATGTGTGCAAAGGTAAGAGCGATGTATTGGTATTGTGAAGGTCTGAATCTTAATAGTGTTCTTGGATATCAGTGCAACCTGGACATTGTTAACTTGAGTATCTTTGTTTCAATCCGTTCAGTGTTTTCTGGCAAAAACCATATGTGTAAATTGAAAATACTTGCTGCAAAGAGGAGAGCTCTATAGGAGACACTTGTCCCTCCAGGCAGTGACCCATGACCATTAAAATTACTGAAGACTTTTTTTGTTACATTTTTCCCCTATTAATCTTCTGTTTTCTTACTCCTTTCCTCAATATTTTCAGTACTATTATCGCCATTCAGGAGACAAGCTTTTCTGTAGACCTATTCTTTTATCATACGAGCAGCCTGTTTGCAAATAGACCAGTTAGATTTTGGCCAACAAAATGCAAAATGGCTAATTTTTGCCTGACTTTTCTCTGGTACCATTGCTAATGGCTCTCTTGCCTCTGGCAAACCTCTGGTTTTCGTGGGAACTTACAACCTAATTTTGAGTAAAATTTTTGCCCATTTGTGAAATTCGGAGATTGATTAGTAAGTTTGCATAAACTTGGCTCTGAGGAAGCAAGACTCAAAATGTAACTGATAATAAAATGTGATTTACAATGCTATACTAAACCAATTATTTTTTTCCCTAGTTACTGAATTTGTGTGAGGCTGAAGATACTGCCTTAATGAAACTACCTTGTTACAAAAGTCTTCCATCACTTGTACCACTTCGAATTGCAGCCTTAAGTAAGTAAAACTTCCTAAACAAAATTTGTTGTAGGTAAGTGTCCTTGTGTGCAATGGACAGTCGTCTTCTCAAGATCAGCAGAAAACTTGTGCGCTTGAAGACTGATGACTGCTCTCTAGAGGTCAGAGTTTAATGGAGGGAATAATGGGAAAGTATCACTGCTTTCTTAATGACTAGGATGTAGTTACTGAAATGAACTCAAAATATTTTTAGTTTAACTGTGTTGTATAGCATTAGAAAAACTTAAGAATACTGTTGATAGAATTTCTGCTCCTACTATTTTATGATGCCTGTTGCTTTTGGCAAAGCATGCTATGCTTTAGCTGTGTGTAATTTAAGATGAAATGAAATTTGAAGAGAAGAAATGTAGAATTAGAGGCTTTTTTCCCACTCTTTTGAAATTGAGTTAGTAAAGAGAAAAATTTACTTTGATATTTGCAGATGCTCTAGCTGCCTGCAATTACTTGCCTCAATCGAGAGAGAAAATCATTGCTGCACTTTTCAAGGCACTTAATTCAACAAACAATGAACTGCAGGAGGCAGGAGAAGCATGCATGAGAAAGGTTAGTGTATTAAAACAATGTTGCTTTTGAGGCCATTGTTCTCTCTGCTTTACTACTTTGTTACAAAGCTTCTTGGGAAAGTTCTCCACAGGAAATAATGGCTGCTCTGTTAATTTTTTATTAGTGATACCAATATAATTAAGTTTCAGTCAGATGTGGGTTTCTTGAGCTTTGAATTTGGCCATAAAAATTTCTTCTGCTTGAAATTAAGCATTATTAAGTTCTTGTCCAAGGACCATGGTAAGTTTTTCAGTCTTTGTGACTGTTCAGTCTTTTAGTCTTTTTGTTTGTCTGGTCTTTGTAAATGTATCTTCATTTTTAAATAAACAGTGTCAGTCCTTCCCAGCAGCTTGGCTAATGTGCCTGGCTTTATTGTAAAAGCTTTTCTCGTGTTTTTTCTTTGTTTCTAAAAGCAGTAGAGACCCTGTAGTTGGTAAGTAAGCAGTGCAACACTGTTAGACTTTGCATCACAGTGACCTTAAGGAACAGGACTGTGGCTGTACTGTTTAAGGTCAGAACTGGTGTCCTTACATGGTGCTACTCTACACTGTCTGTTCTGTGGGTGTTCTGGTTATAGCATAAGAAAGCTGGAAGGACAGAGGAAAGGATACTCTCTCATTGTGATTTCTTGCCCAGTAGGTGTGCCTAATTCTAATTATGCAAGATTTTAATACCATTCTTCTAAATACAGAATATTATATTAAAAATACTTATAGCCTCTTTGTCATGATTTGTAGATTGGCTGGCAGGTAACAGGGAATATAACTATAGTAGCACTGGTGGTTTATATTTGTTTAGGCTATTGACTGATTACCGGTCAGATGTTGTCTTTTCTTGTTGCTTTGAACATGAGAGGGAATCTACTTATTTATGGTTTGCTGACAGTAAAGTTGGGTTGAGAGGTAAGGAGAGCAAATAAAGGTTGTTTTGACCTATACATTTGGTATTGGATTTTTCTGATCAATTTTTTCCTGTGATAAATCTGTGCCCATAGGATGTTTGGTTATGACAGGAAACACACCGGGTTCTTTTGACCTTTTATGTTACTTGGGATGCGTGCAGATTGTAATACAGAAATTTGCTCTATTGCCTTTGGCCACATTGACAGGCAGCTTATAATAAAGCAGTGTCTAAGTAGTTTGTCTATAGCTGTACATTTAACTTATAGTAGTGGCACTTTTTCAATCCATCTGTAATTAAGATCTCCTATTTGATTATTTTATGGAATATTCTACTGTGTCTCAAAAATATTTAAGTGGTTTCCAAATCCATCTTGTCACTATATATTTTTCCAGCAACAAATACTGTTTAAGCTGTTGTATTTTCAAAGTACAAAATAAAAGGTGAGAAATCAAGTCAACAGAGTTTATTTTAAGAAAGGTGATTGCACAAAAGTTGCTGCTTTGTCCATCTTTCTCTTAATACTGTGCTCTCTTGCAGTTCTTGGAAGGAGCTACCATAGAAGTTGATCAAATTCATACACACATGAGACCATTGCTTATGATGTTGGGAGACTATCGAAGTCTGACACTGAATGTTGTGAATCGTCTGACATCTGTCACTAGACTTTTTCCAAACTCTTTCAATGATAAATTCTGTGATCAGATGATGGTAAGCCCATTTGAATTTTCTTTAGCTCTTCCAGAAGAAAGCCTTTAAACAGTTTGAGTTAATTTCTAAAGAGCTACTAAACCAGAAAGTTAAGATATGTTATTTTCTAGTGAAGACATACCTAGTTATGCTAAGTTCTGCCTGGACAAATTTATCTTTAAGCAAGGTGGCAACAGCAAAATATACTAAAGAAACCCTTTGAAAATATGTTTTGTTTTCTAGTCGCCTAAGTTTTTGTTTTGGTGTTTTCTTGGTTTATAAAGTGCTGGAAGATACTCCCTTTCTTATTTGCAGTTTTTAAACTGTGTATGTGAATTCATTATCCTTGTGCCATAGGTATTAAAAAATTTAAATGCACGTATATCAGGCGAATTATTAAACAAGTGTAAGCCTATCAGACTTCAGATTCTTGTACCTCTTAATGTATGTACTTGTGTAACCCCTTCTTGAATATGGAGAGGACTTCCAGCAAAGTAAACTGCAGTCTGAGGGAATGAAAATACTATTTTTTTCCTTTGTTTTCTTCAATCAATCATTTTTGCCTCTACTTTTTTTTTTTTGTAGCTTATGCTGTCACTTGCTAAAGTGGAACAATATAATTAGAAGAATAATACTAATTATCCTCTCTTTATAGCAACACCTGCGTAAATGGATGGAAGTCGTAGTTATTACACACAAAGGTGGACAACGGAGTGATGGAAATGTAAGTTATTGAATGCTTTTATGTGGGAAGACAAGAAATAAATAATATGTTTTGGAATTACAGAACTCATTCAAATGTAATTGGTGCCATAACTGATTACACACCAATGTTTTGTTACAAGCTAATAAACTTGTATGTATATTGAATATTTGTTACAAATCTTAGTAAGAGGAGCATCTTACCGGCTGACAACCATTACTTTAAAGCCTATTCTCCACAGGTTGGTGTGGGAGCAGCTCATTGATGTTTTTGTTTTTTTTGTTCTTCAGGATTTTCTGCTTAGAAATCTGTTCTTCATTGGAATGACTGATGAGCTCAGCAGCATAATTGCTCTTTTTTCACTAATACGTTTGATGTACATAACATGATCTTTTGAAAATTACACAGAATAATAATATAATCCCCGTTAATTTATAATATAATTTATGAAAAACAAGTTCAATATTTACCAGTTCAGATCATATTAAAATCTCTCTTCCATCCAAACTAATGGCTTCAGCGCTGAACTGTGGGAAGCTGATCAGTTCTCTTATAAATGGGAGATTGCACAGTTTAATGACAACACTGTGCTCATAGCAGTATGGAACTGAAGAAAATTCCTGCTTCAGTGTTCTTTCAGGTAGATTACCAGAAGTCCCATCCTTCTGTTAAGATTTTATTAATAACTTATATTGAGATTTCTTATTGCAACTAGGAAAAAAATAGGGGGAATTGTATTAATTCCTTTGTTTTTTTCAAATTAGAAAGAAATGAGATTGGTTTTTTATTTCCCTCAAAACATGGAAATAGCTTAATGGCTTTTCATTACTCTTTCCTGTCATTGCTCAGAGAACTTTGAAATCTGAATTTAGTCATTGCTTTGTATTTGAACTAGATATTCTCTAATGGATTAGATTTGTTTCTTATGTTTAAACTGAAACTGTTCATTTTTCAGTTAAACGCATTTTATTCAGTTCAGAGTTAGTTCTAAGGCCTTCATATTTTTCTTTTGGGATTAACTTTTCCTCAAATGTGATTATAGATATCTTGCAGGTCTTTTTTAGTAATAGTCTTTCAAACCACAGTTTGGCAGCTCTGGAAGAATTTTTAGTTGTCCCTGTATCACAATTAACTGTGTGTTCTTCTGCTTTTAATGGTTTCTGTTAATGTTTTCTATGTAGTTGTGTGTTTAGTCTCCTAAACCCATAATATTATTTTAGTGTTGGTTTAAAACCTATGTATGTTGAGGGGGAGGTGCACACCAGACACTTGAGAAGGAATCTACTGTCACATCTTAAGGGAGGAGAATTGTCTATGGAAACATTTTCAAATAGAATTGTGTGACTGCAGATCACACAATGACTGCTGGTCAGATGAAATATTACCTTTTTTTCCCTGAGTTGTTGCTCTAAAGTTTCTTTAAAAATAAAAACTGTAGGAAACTGAAGGAAGGCACAGAGAGTGTTGTTTTTATACAACTGCTGTGGCAGTCTGTTCATACATACACGTATGTAGTATGTGCTGTTGCTGTAATTGTATCTTCTAAACGTGGAAAAACCAGAACGGTGAAACTGGTTGTCAGAGTTACTTTAGCTGACCTTTCACTTACTCTGATTTCTTCTTGACCACAGTGAGATTCCAAAATCTGAGTTACTCACTTAAAAATCCCCAGTATTGCTTTTACTGGAGTAGGTTGCATTATTCAGACTGGAGTGAGTTGTTAGATCTAGGAGATGGTAAACGCATGGTGGTATTGGTGAGGAAAGTGTTGTGTTTGCTAGCCGAAATGGTGCAGAGCACTGCTGAAATAACTTATAATATTCTTTGTATACTGCATACTAGAAATTGCTTTTGGGGGGATGGTGAGGGTAGATGTTTTGTTATTTTCCTTTCCCTTCCTTACTGAAGGAAATCTACACTCTAGTTAACTGACATATAGTCTTTGTTTAAATTACAAATTAATGAAAGAAAACCACAGAATTATTTTGGACTTGGGAGGAATTTAATATCTACTGGGAGAAGAGAGGTGACTTTTCTTTGAAGTAACCAGCTGTTTGCAAGATAGATTGCACATTGCTGTGAGAAAGCTGTCAGTCTTTTTGTTCGTGTCTCATCTGGGGTTGTGAGGTGTATATGAGAAATTATTTAGAAAGGAAAGTCTGGCTTTTTGACGCACAAGCCACTTGGTGTAGTGCAGTGAATACTCCAGAACTCCCTCATCACCGTTATCGTTATAGTGTTTAGCTTTTACCTCTGGAACACCACTGTACTAACAAATAAAATAATATTAGTGATATTTTATTAAAATAAAATATTTGTGATATTACAAAGGTGGAAGGGCAGACTTCCACAAGAGCAGTTTTCTCCCTACATCATGGTAAGTTGATGCTGTATATATGTTAACCCTTCACATCTGATTACAGGCTATGGTAATATAGAGAGGGGAAAAAAGGTAGATTATGATACTGTTTGTGTATGTTTAGCTGGTAATATTAGTTTAATTGTGTTTCTTTGTAGGAAATGAAGATTTGTTCAGCAATTATAAATTTATTCCATCTGATCCCAGCTGCCCCTCAGACATTGGTTAAACCGCTGCTGGAAGTTGTTATGAAAACAGAACGAGCAATGTTAATTGAGGTAAAAGTGAAAGTTAACATGGCTGATATTTTTGCTTTCTAGTATTTTTAAACATTAGTATGTAATAATTACAATATATTTAACTTGTGGGAATATTTGATGTCACAAATAAATATGCTCTTCAAGTCTTTTAGGTGGTGTTAACATCTGTTTTAGACTCTTAATAGTGTAGTTTTGAAATTGTCAATAAATTCTTATCATAGAAGATCTAAACATTTTGTATCTGCATAAATGACAAGTCAAATGTATTTTTCTGAGTGCTAGTAAATTAGTAGCAAATACTCTGTACACTCTGCATTTTTAATTTAAACTTTATAAATCTTTCAGGCTGGGAGTCCATTCAGGGAACCACTGATAAAATTCTTGACACGTCATCCATCCCAAACTGTGGAGCTTTTTATGATGGAAGCCACTTTAAATGATCCACAATGGAGCAGAATGTTTATGGTAAGCTGTGTGGGGAGGGGAGAAGGAAAAAGCTGTTATCTTCACAAATCTGATGAACATTTTAAAACTTTTCCATCTTTTTTTTTCCCCTGTATGACCTTTGTAGTCCTTAATCATGGTCTTACTCTGACTGTTGGGTGCATATTCCTTACTTCATATTTGTTTGTGCTGAGATGTAGATTTTATACCTTTCTATATCATGTAGGATTATTACTGAATTTGTAGGGGTTATTTTTATATATGTGAAGTATAACCTCAGCACCTTCAATGAGGAAAATAAAAGCTACAGGATTATATAACCTTTTGGTATTACTGCTTTTAAATGTGGTTATTAAAATTATTTCTTCCCC
This sequence comes from Ceryle rudis, assembly GCA_033439905.1. Taxonomy (NCBI): domain Eukaryota; kingdom Metazoa; phylum Chordata; class Aves; order Coraciiformes; family Cerylidae; genus Ceryle; species Ceryle rudis. The sequence goes on along the minus strand of JAAGNO010000567.1, from coordinate 166,831 downwards.
TTCTTCAGAGTTTCTTAAAACACAAAGACGCCAAACCTCTACGAGATGTCCTGGCAGCTAATCCAAACCGATTTATCACTCTACTGTTACCTGTTGGTACCCAAGCAGCTGTTAGACCTGGCTCTCCAAGCACTACCACAATGCGCCTCGATCTACAGTTTCAGGCTATCAAGGTATTCGTTTGTTCTTTTTTTTGTCTCTGCACGAGTTAAGACCTCTTAACCTTCAAGGCTGTTTCATACAGGCTTCCAAGTGTTGCGCGCGTATGTTGCAGCTCATAGAAAGCGACTTGTAAAAAGATGAAGTGTTTGTAGGTGGAGTCACTCAAGGAAGGGAAAAGAGACTCAAATGAACTATACTTTTTAAATCAAGATAGAAGAGGAAAACATAACAACAGAAATGTTTTGGGTTGTGGGTTTTTGTTATTTTTTTTAATTCCTTTTAGAATTGATCTACACTAGTTTTTACTTGCCTCTTTCTTTGGAATGTTTTGAACCCTGTATTGACCTTAAAGAATTGCTTCTATATCATTATTTCTACTGACAGATCTGTTTTGTGTTGACTGTGCATTCGTTTTGTTTTACTTTTGACAGATCATAAGTATTATTGTTAAGAATGATGAATGTTGGTTAGCAAATCAACACTCCTTGGTGAATCAGCTGAAACGTGTATGGGTGAGTGAAGCTTTTCAAGAGAGACATCGTAAGGAAAATATGGCTGCGACAAATTGGAAAGAACCTAAGCTGTTAGCATATTGCTTACTGAATTACTGCAAGTATGTACAAACATTTATTTTCTATAGCTTGCCTAAGCTGTTTGCTTGCTTTTTTTTTTTAATTTTGAAAATACTGTGAAGATGTACAGGTGTACTAAAAATGGTTTGCAGTTATTGAAGAGAAAATTTAATATATTTCATGATACTGCCATTAGCTCTAAACCCATGCCTTTGATACTGCCTTCTCTTGCGCCTCTGCTCATTTAAAATCAAGATTAGTTTCTTTACCAAGTCGTCAGCATAGAAGTTTGGTTGGGTACGTTTTTCACAGAAGCTTTTTATTTTATGTGTTCTTACAGAAGGAATTACGGTGATATAGAGTTGCTCTTCCAGTTGCTTCGAGCTTTTACGGGTCGATTTCTTTGCAATATGACTTTCTTAAAGGAATACATGGAAGATGAGATCCCAAAAAACTACAGTATTCCCCAAAAACGGGCTTTGTTCTTCCGGTTTGTAGACTCCATTGACCCAAACTTTGGAGATGAGCTCAAAGCCAAGGTAACTGAAGTAATTAAATCAAAGAAGCCTGGTATTTAGGTTTAATTTTCTTCTTGGGAACTAGGGCAACAAAACTCGCTTACTTAAATGTCAACGAGTTTGATAATTGGCAGAGCCATTTAGGTGAAAATATCATACCTGAAGAAGAACAATAATAAACAGAGACAGCAATTCATCTTGCTTTCAGTGCTGACCGCTTTAGTTTATACTTTCGAAGAATCTTTGCCCTTGGAAGGGAAAAAGGAGGGGAAAAAATAAAATCTCTGAGTGTCTGTTTCTTTAAGGTTTTATTTATAGCTTCCTTTTTTAACACAGTGAGTGTGTCTAACATGCAGGTTTGGAAATGAAATTACTTGACTGTTGACTGCCATTAGAAGAATCCAATAGTTTATTATAACTGGTTTTTCGTTTATATTCTGTAGGTGTTGCAACATATCCTGAATCCTGCATTCTTGTACAGTTTTGAAAAAGGAGAAGGTGAACAGCTGCTGGGACCCCCAAACCCAGAAGGTGATAATCCAGAAAGCATCACCAGTGTGTTTATAACAAAGGTAACAATTTTTGTTTACATGAAAGTGCTTGAAAACTAAACCAAAAAGTTGTTCCTCTTATTTGGCTTTTCAATCCTGATTTGATTTACTTGTACTATTTCTAAATACCGTGATCAGTTGTATCAAATCACACTGTAACTTTGAACTGTTGTGAGATTCATCTGTCCTTAATAGGATTGGACTACTGTTTTCAGTTTGGTACTTGAATGTCTGTCTTTAGAAATGAGCCATATATAGTTGCAATCCCAGTTGTTTTCATAAACAAAGCTTTCTATGACTGAGCATTTGTAATTCACTTTGATTTCATTGACCCAGTTAGCATATAAAATAGATGTTGAAGATGAGGGTTGTGTTTTTCTTGGTTTGTTGTGTGGTGTTTTTTGTTTTGTTTTGTTTTTTAAATAGGTCAGCACTTTGGAATTTTCCTTAATCTGCTCATTATTAAAAAGTTCTCACCTCAGGAGGTTGTTTTGTGGGTATTAAACTGAATTAAAACAGTGTTTCTAGCGATTAGTCTTCTTAAAAACTGCTCAAAAAGCAAAAAGTCTAGGACCTTGCTGTTAGAGATAATAAAGTTGGAGTTTTTTGTTTTCTCTCCTCTCCCCTCCCCGCCTCTCTCCCCTCCCCTTCTCTTTGCTCATCCCCGGTACTAGGTACTTGATCCAGAAAAACAGGCCGATATGTTGGATTCTCTCAGGATATATCTGTTGCAGTTTGCCACACTTCTGGTTGAGCATGCTCCACATCACATTCATGACAATAACAAAAACCGGAACAGCAAACTGCGACGCTTAATGACATTTGCTTGGCCGTGCCTCCTCTCCAAGGCGTGTGTGGATCCAGCATGCAAATACAGTGGACATTTGCTTTTGGCACACATCATTGCAAAATTTGCCATACATAAGAAGATAGTTCTGCAGGTATTGGCTGTTGGCTTGTATACACATATTTAAGGATGTTGATAATTTCTATAGTATGCTTTATTTTAGACTGCAGAGTAGTTGCACATTTGTTTTGTATGCTAGGCATACAAGCAACAGTTAAATTCACGTGCAACAAACAAATACAGAAACGGCAAGCCAAATATTAATACAAATTTATTTGGGGATAGGAGAGTTGGTTTGAAGAGAAGTGAAAAGAGAAGGTAAATGGGACAATGAAAAGTCCTTTTGGTTGAATTAATAAAACTAGAAATGTTTCTTCATTTAAAAGAGACAGACATTTCAGTTAGGAATGTGGGGAGCAAAGGAAAACTTCACATTGCACAGTGGAGAGGGAGGAATTAAAAGTGAATGTAAGGGAGACAAAAGTATGCACTGTCTACTTCTGATAATAAAGTATCATCGGATATTAACCAAATTATGGGCCTTGAGGAAAAACTCATGGTGTCTGGAAAATGTATGGTGTAGTTTCTCTTTCTTTATAAATGCTTTATTTTTGTAAATATGTATAATATTAACGTTGATCAGAAACTTTGCTGTTTAGGTTTTTCACAGTCTTCTAAAAGCTCATGCGATGGAGGCCCGAGCTATTGTCAGGCAAGCGATGGCTATTCTGACTCCAGCTGTGCCTGCTCGAATGGAGGATGGACATCAGATGCTGACTCACTGGACACGTAAAATCATTGTGGAAGAGGGTCATACAGTTCCCCAGCTAGTACATATTTTGCACTTGATAGTACAGCATTTCAAGGTACTTGTACCAGTTATTGTTACAGACTACCAGATCTCTTAGTCGCTGTATGTCAGATATCAAGGAGGTAAACTGCAGTTTAATTTGAAAAGAACATAATCTGATTTATATAATTTAGCTTCAAAAGGCATTAGCTCTCTGCAAAGATATTTATTTAAAACTGAAAACTGCTAAATAGCAAACCACTTACTAAGCATTACCATAATTGCAGTTAGAACTGTTAGAATGTTAGGTGAAAGTCTACAAGATTCATTTATTCACGTGCATTAGCAGTGCTTTTTAACACAGCTGAGAAGATTCGTTAAGAGTTATTTAAAAAAAAAATGCAGAACCATATTCTTTTCTACCCTCCAGTGATCCTTGTTTGTTTGACTTCATAGAGTCTGTGGGGTTAACTATGTAACTTTTGTCTCCAGCTAATAGATGTTGGGAAACATTAAACTAATGGGGAAATGCTGCGGAATTTCAATATAGGAACATTTTTGAAAATGCATATTAAAATATGATCCAAAGCACAGCTAGCTAACGCGTTTAAATCACTTCTCAGGAATCGATGCCTCGGTGCTTTTTGAAAAAAATGTCTGTGCAGATGTGTGTGGTAGGTCTCTCAAAGAATTGGAATGATTGATCCTTGAGCAAGATCATGTATCTTCAAAAGAGCTCTTCATTTGCTACCTGAAATTAGTAGTCACTACTGAAAATTGTAGCCAAAAATTTATTTGTAAAGCACCAGTTACTTTTCTGGGTTGAAAAATTTGAACATGGTACAGATTTAGTAAATTTGGGAATTACGCCTGTTTTAACCATTTTGCTTTATTTTGACACTCTAGGTTTTGTATAGAATTTTACTGGTTAATGGCTAACAAGACTGTGAAACCATCTTTTCAGGTTTATTATCCAGTAAGACATCACTTGGTTCAGCATATGGTTAGTGCCATGCAGAGACTGGGCTTCACTCCCAGTGTTACGATAGAGCAAAGGAAATTAGCTGTGGATCTTGCTGAAGTAGTTATTAAATGGGAATTGCAAAGAATTAAAGACCAGCAGGTAGGAAGCCTAAATAAATTGGTAAAGATTGAACTGTTATATAGTTAAATGCTTTTTTAACATGCACATTGCTGGTATTTCAGCCAGATTCAGATATGGATTCAAGTGCAAGTGGAGAAGGAGCAAGTTCTGCCTCATCTGCTGTTAAAAGAGGATTGTCTGTGGATTCTGGCCAAGAAGTAAAACGATTCAGGACAGCTACAGGAGCAATAAGTGCTGTAAGAAAAAAATCAAGTTTTGTTCAGAGACTCTGAAATTATAACCTGCACTGACTAAGCAATTTAGTGTAATTGTTTCTTCCACATAACTTGAATTGAAGGTTATGGTTTATAAAATATTTAACATCTGTTTGGCTTGTTGTTATCCTTCTTCAGTGTTGCTTATGGTTTCTGTGTTTTGTTTACGTGCAGGTATTTGGACGTAGCCAGTCCTTGCCGGGCGCTGATGCACTTCTTTCCAAGCCGATTGACAAGCAGCATACAGATACAGTTGTGAATTTCTTGATCAGAATTGCTTGCCAGGTAGTGTGTTTATTCTGCTATGCAAATACCAGTACAGCATTAGTAGCCAAAACCATAAACATCTCTTTTCATTAGATTCCTTTTATGCTTGGATTATTCTAGTGTTTGTATACTTTCTTTTGCTGAAAGGTTAAAAACTTTAATGCCAAGTAGTACAAAAAGTAAGAAGTTTTCATTTTAAAGAAGAAATTGAATTTGATAACCAGTTTCAGCATGTCTTTTATTTCACAAATGATGGGTATAATTCATGAGAGGTATCCTTTAGCTTCTTATCATTGGCATTGTATGTTTCTAGCTTGATGCAGAGAGTGTGCACTTTGAAATTAAAACTTTAAATGTGAGCGTTTGCATTCCAGATTTCGAAATTGAAAGAATATCCATTTTACTGTGCTGTTGATCCCTTCTAGCATTTTGTTTGTTCTTTATCTTTTCAAGCAAGTACAATATGAGCAGTGACATGATTGACATAAATGTCACTAGTAGAATTTGGCTGGAGCCGGGCAAAGACAAAAGTTCCCATAAGCAGTTTTGCTTCATTTATGCGTTTGCCTGATGCTGCAAAGTATGTTTGTTCTATTGCCCAGATTTAATGGCAAGAATATTCTACCCCAAAATGGAAGAATATTTGCTAAGGATAATGATTGTAATTGTATGTTCAAGAACAAATACAGGGAATTACTTCTTTTCATACAGCATGTGGAACTTGCAAACGGAAAAGATTAACCATCTTGAGCATGTTTAGAGGTGTAGTAATAAAATATGGGATTAAACTTTAAAAAAATATAAATCTGGGTGATTTGGGGTGATTATTTATCAATTTAGACAACAGTTCTGATGTTTACTATTAGTTGTCAGCTTTTTATACAGTTAATTGCTCTGTGACTATACTGATAAAACTACTTAAGCTCATCCATTTCAGAAATAAGAAATTATATGCTTGCTTGGAAGGCATAATAAATTAATGAGTTGGTTACAAAAGGGTGTCATTCTGTTAACTCTGATTAATTGCTAGGTAAATGACAACTCAAACACTGCTGGATCTCCTGGGGAATTGCTGTCACGCCGCTGTGTCAATCTTCTGAAGACAGCTTTACGACCAGACATGTGGCCAAAATCAGAACTGAAGTTGCAGTGGTTTGATAAGCTGCTAATGACTGTGGTAAGTAACATTTTAGTCCTGTAGGTCTTTAAGTTTCAATAGCATGTAAATCGATTGAATACTATCGATATCCAGATACTGATTTTCGCAGTCTTAATCTTTTGATCTTTATAATGAAACACAGAAATTGTTAGTGTGTGAATTGCATCAGTGATTATAACTTGTATAGCTATATTAAATTCCTGTATTAGCTTACTTCTGAAATAGGTTGTAGTTTGTTTGCATGGTGTGCTGGGTGGTGGGTTTTTTTGCTTTGATTGATTTGATTATTTTGTTGTTGTTGTTTTGGTTTTGTTAATAACAGGTTTGCAAATTGATTTTATTGGTTCTTAGTTTTCTGACTACATTATGGTAATGTAAAGTTCATTGAAAGGCTGGCTACCTGTATTTGATGATACAACAAATTTTGTTTATCATCTGTATGTTTGTGTATTATTTGCCGTGGAACAAGTTTTTCTACACCTGCTTTATTTGTATCACACTACTTAAGCCACTCTCACTGTGTGAAATTTTTAGGAGCTATCTTGATGTCGCTTTTTTGTTTCTTTGAATAAAGGATTAAGAAATCCAACTTTTGTAAACTTTAAAATGTCTAAAGTTACGTGAAAAATTGCTGAGGCCATTTTTTCCAAATGTTGATCTACATGTGCTATACTTCCATAATACTGCTGTCTTAATGGACATAGCCCTTGAAAGGGCAAGTATCTACTTTAATCCTTTTCTTCCTCTCTTGGAAGAGTTTTTTCACGTGGCTCTCATTTGTTCTGGGTTTACAAGCAGTGATAGCACTGCAGGGAGCTCATATTTGTTGCTTTACTCATCTTTTCCCATGTGGTGTGCAAATTGAGTGAAAATTGCCAGAAGGAACATACCTGTAAATGTTTTAAGTAACATTTTTATGGTTAAAGATTTTATAGTGCCTTGTATTTTACAGGTTTATATTGCGTGACTTATCCAAAAGATTGATGAGAAATATCACTAGGGTAGAAACCTCAACATTATTGCAGATTTTCAACAGATATAATCTGGCGTTACTAATTATGTAATACTTGTGTGATTTCCCCCACTCATTGCCTTTTTTTCTATGTGTTCTCTTTAGGAACAACCCAATCAGGCCAACTTTGCCAACATTTGCACTGGCTTAGAGGTCTTAAGTTTCTTGTTAACTGTACTGCAGCCCCCTGCTATCCTTAGCAGCTTCAAACCCCTGCAACGAGGTGTAGCAGCTTGTATGACGTGTGGAAACACCAAGGTTTTGAGAGCAGTCCACAGTTTGCTTTCTCGCTTGATGGGTATTTTCCCTACAGAACCAAGTATGTGTTCTTTTCTTCCTTCTCTTATCCTTTATGGCTGCATAACTTAAGTGATTAAGGGCGGCATGAAGCCGCTCTTTGGAATGTGCTAATATTCTGTTTTACGATTCCTGCATTTAATGGTCCATTTTAACTTGCACTTTCAACCTCTGTTTAAAAAAAGAAAAGTTGAAATAAGTAATCATGTAGAATACATCATTACCCGTTGACATCAAAATTTAATAACCTGTGGCTGTCATAACTTTGGTTGAAGAAATGCATACTATAAGTATAATGTATTTTTGCAATTACAATTTTTCATCTTCAGAAGTGCAATTTTGTAGTTGTTAAGCTTTCCTGTTTTGCTAAAATAAGGAAGGGAGATAAAGTGTAAAAAGGAAAGACAATAGGTAATATGCTGTGTCTTAATATAAACAAATTTAGATTTTTTTTTTAATTGGTAATGTAAGACTTCTCATCAAAATGAGTTATTTAAAAGTAGTGGTATACTATTATAGAAGACATACTGGTTGTATGATAAAAAGGTTTATATAAATGAGGGATCTGCTTGTGTTACCTTTGTTTATTGTCAAGATAAAGTTCTGGTGATGATATAGATGGTTGTATGTTCACAGTGTCAGTGTGAACTGGCCTGGAAATTCCTTGCATGTTTGATGGCTAATGTTACCAAAAATAAACACAACTCACTAAACTCTGCAGGTACCTCAAGTGTAGCTTCAAAGTATGAAGAGCTGGAATGCCTTTATGCTGCAGTTGGAAAGGTTATTTACGAAGGACTTACTAATTATGAAAAAGCAACTAATGCTAACCCTTCTCAGCTCTTTGGTAAGTTTCCCATATCTCTAGTAGACATAAGCATGTTGCTGTGATCTTTGTCATGAGTTTTTATTTTTCATAAGGAAATGGATACCATCCAGAGGAAGCTGTCCGAAGCATTTTGAGCTAGCTTGAGAGACATGCTTGGGGTGTCTCATGTGAAGAAAGGGACTGGGAGGTTCACTGCATTCTGTCTTCTCCCAGTAGCTGACTTGGGGGCAGTTACTGGAAGCGAGCAGCTGTAGCTGTGCTAGGTGAAAGCCTTCTGTATTCACAGTGCGTAGGAAAAAGATGCAGCATCCAGATTATCCAAATCTAAAGTAAAAGTTACTGGAAACTTGTTACCTGGAAAAAACAAAATCCCGTGAGTAGTGCTCTGAGATACAATAGAGTATTTCAGCAAACCTGTGTAAAAATTCTTACATGTTACTACCTTATGCTTTCATTGTCAATTGTTTTTAAAGTATCATTTATCAACTGATTTAAATAGTGTAGGAAGATTTATGTATTTATAGGTCTTGAATTCCCAGTAAGTAACAAATTACAAAAATACTTTTTTTTTTTTTTTTTCCCCCTTGGGAGAGCAAATCTGAACTTTTAGCACATACTATTCTGAAGAGCTGCAATGTTGTTCTGTGTTCCTTGTATTTAAGTGATAGAGAGCTCAGCTACATAATACAATGACTAAGATATATTGGAATAATACATTTTGGCCCAGAACTGGTTGTGTTGGTAATACAGACCTGAAATTGCACAATTTTGGGAAACTTGCTGATTTAAATGGTAAATGTCCTTCGCTATTCTACTCTGTGATCTGTGTAGGTAGTTGTAATTTCGCTTTCAGAATTGCCTATTTGTCAGATGTCAGGATGTGCTTTACAACAAACTAACCGAGAAAGATATTTCTTACACTTTGTCCAGAGCTCACTTAAAAGCAACACTACAGTCTAATCTTCAGGAGGTACATTTCTTATTCATTCTGTGTTTAAGAGGCTGAACTTTGTGTGCCAAATTTTGTGCACATCCTAGCAGGCATTCGATGAAGAGAGCACGCTTCTATAAATGCTTTTGTCGGCTCTTGTTGCATTTCAAAGTTGCAGTAAGGGACTGTGGTCTTGTAGCTGTAGTGTATTTATAAACTGTGCCAAAATCAGCTGTTTCAATAGTTAACTTCTTCAATCTAGAGTAAATGATTTATGAAACATTATAAAATTTGGTAGGTTAGAAAACCAAGATTGTGTACTTCAAAAAATTATTTTAGTTTTAATTATCAAACCCAGGCCTACTCATGTAAGAGTTTTGCAAGTTTTTGTTACTAAACAAATGTGCAGCTTTAGCAGTACTTTCATTTTACCTAGTTAACTAAATGTGTATATAGACAGGTTTTTTTTTTATTTTTAAAGTTCTTGGGGAAGTATCTGCTCTCAATCCCTCTCTTTCGTCCCCTTGCCCTCCATCACATACAGAACTCTTCACATATTTTGATTAATGCAAAAATAATTTTTTAGTCTTAGACTAAAAGCTAAAGTTGAGACTGAATTTTTTCTTTTGGGCTTCTTTCACAGCAGGACAAAATACAGCTAGAGTGTTCTCCTGTGTTCTTCCATAGAATGAGAACATCCACACTGAAAACCTTTATCTTACTCAGGTCATGCTCAATAAAAGTATTAGTTCCTGAAGTATTGTTTTTACCTGTAGGTACGTTAATGATTCTGAAGTCTGCGTGCAGTAACAATCCCAGCTATATTGACAGATTGATTTCAGTTTTTATGCGATCTCTGCAGAAGATGGTCAGGGAACACTTAAACCCACAGGCTACAGCAGGAACAGCAGAAGCAAATACAGGTATTACATTATAGGATGTTAATGATTAGAAGTGTTGTAAAGGATTAAAAGCTCTTCATCCTAAAAGGATTCAAATGATTTTGTAGAGGTTTGTGTGCACTGTTACATGTTGGAAAATACTTCCTCTTTAGTAAAGAACATTACTGAAGTATTGAAGGACAAAAATGCACCTTTGAGTTTCTGTTAGCAGCTTAATATATGAATTCCACTATTAACCCAAACATTTCAGTGAATGATTAGTGAAAGTGGTTGACCTACACATGTACAGAGGTACTGAAATTCTTCAGAGGTTGTAGAGTTGAGGGGAGAGGGGCAGAATTCTTTCGATTGTTCTGTGATTTCACTTTATTATTGCTGTTTTGTTTTTTTTGTTACTCCTTTCTATTTATTAGAAACATATTAGAACAACTCTTCATGAAATTAACTTGTTAGGGCTGTTGCTTTTGTTTCTATCTTAAAATAGCAGCTTTTTCAGCCTGTACAAATTCTGTCGATCATCAAATTAATTAGGTCATGAGTCATTGGATAAAAAAAAATCTGTTGTTCTTGTAGAAGAAAAATTCAGTGCTAGTAAAGAGCACTGTAATTAATAAATAAGCTACTGAAGAAAATACTTCGAAAGAATTGCTGCTGTTAAGATTCCCAGCCCATATTTTAATTAGGTAAATGAGAACCTTGTGAATTTTATTAACACTGAGAAACAATTGGAAAATTATTTAACTTGACAGATAAGCAAGTCAGGAAATTAACAGAACAGAGTAAGTGTGCTGTATCACACAGTATTTCTTTCACAATCTCAGTTGCAGTTTTTCAGTACTAGGCTTCTATAATACCTTTTACCAAAGATTTATTGAAATGAAACCATGCAGGCTTGCCTTTAGGATTTCAAAAGGATTTTTTTGGGAGGAGTCTGTCTCGGTTGTTTAGGAATGGAAAGTATTAATTCTGAAAGCATGATTTCTAAGGATATATTTTCAGATAACAGATACTGTTGTTGCAAGCTTTAAAGTGAGAATGTTTTATAGGTGTACACACAAATCTAATCTCTCCCCCCCCCCCTTTTTTTTTCCTTTTTTTTTTTTTTACTTTCCAAGCTGACAGCAAGAAATCAGCTCGGGAGAGCCTCAAGCATGGAAAATTCCATCTCTGTCTGCAGTTTTATTCAAGTTCAGGCTGTTTGAGAGCACAGGATTCTTTTTTTTCAGTGAAAATTTTGCAACTTCAATTACAACAGCTGTTACCAGGCAACTGACATAAATGAGAACAGTTTGAGTCAATGAAGTAGACAGTTTATTCAAGTTGCTTGGTGCCCAAATACCATAATCATGAGAACAGTGTTAAATGGGTAAATAAATAGTACAGGAGAGCCAAGAAGTCAGAGCGAGGAGTGGGTAAAACAAATCTGACTGCAAGAGGTGGTACAAGGTAGGAAACCAAAAGCTCACATGTAACATAGTAGGAACAGGAAGGGTGGGAAGCATGGAGGTCAGAGAGCAGCAGAAAAAAAACTTGACAAAGAGTAAGAGCCTGGAGAAGCTGCTAAACCAAGCTGTGTATGGCACCCTGGGGCAATGGTCCTTTGTCCCTGCTTTCTCCTCTGATTTTCCTCTGGTTTTCTGAGCCAACAGCACTGCAAATGTGTTCAACTCTGCTTTGAGAATGTTTGTCTGGAGCATGTGGCAAGGGCAACAGGTACTAGAGCTGAAGCCTTGCCTGGCTGTCATGACCAGTGTGGTATATAGCACCCATTACCTGATGTTGGAACAGCTCCAACACTGAAGGCACGCCTCTCCCAGCCATTGTCCTCAGGATTGGGGTCTCGCGTTGCTTGAAGGCTGTGGTAAGAATGGTGTGATGGAAAAAACTATTAGGATTACAGCTATGGGATAGATATATCAGAGACAGGTACAATTTACTATTTAAGGATACTGTTACTTGAACACTGCGCCATGCTTTGGATCCCCACACTTCAAAACAGCTGTTAAAAACTGTAGAGGCTTTAGAAGAGAGCTCAGAAGAACTTCTGCAATACAAAACCTCCATTGCACTTGGAGACCACCTAAACTCTTTACAATGAAGAGGCTGGACCAAGGTGGTTTAGAGGCTATGTGGTGAAGACAAAGAGAGACAGCTCTTTAATTGAGCTTTAAAAAAGTATAACAGGATCCAATGGGCAGAAGCTTCATACCGCATTACCCATGAAATACCAGTAAAATAAAATAATGATTTCTCTATTAAACTTCAGCTCTCCTAATGGAATACATTACAGTAAAGTTGGTTTTGTGTAAGAAACCCATAGGTGTTGTATTAGGAGGTTTCTCATGCGGTGCATCACCGTAGGGAGTACACTTCAGAGACTGATGACACTATTTAATTATGCCAATGTGTCATTGTGTTCTCCATATTACCTGAACAGGGTATTAATGCTCTGCCTCCCTGCACAGGAAGTTATGCATGCAAAACAGCATAGTTCAGAGCACAAGGGCAACTTCAAGCAAACATTTGTAGCAGCACTACATAGAAAAAGGGTGTTGATGAGCAGTGATTAAGCACACAAACAGACTGTAATGATTAGAGATTGAGAAGCAATATATTAAAAGAACAAAAAGAGATATTTTATATTTTGGGTGCTGCAAAATGTGAAAGATAAAGAACTTCTCTATGATATTTTTGTCTGCTGCAACAATTGTAACGTGCTATGGAAGTGGTTTATTTAATTTACCTGACAATTTTACAGGGAAATGTTTGTTGTTGGTTTCTGGTTTTGGGTTTGGTTTTGTTTTTTTTTTTTAGTAATCAAGACTTTTGAGGTAATTATGTAATGCCAGTCAGATAATTTACAGTCCTTTGAATTTTTTTGTTGAAATTTGAATTGACTCAGCTGGATTTGTAATATAATATTTTGAATAATTTAAAATGACCCACTTGAAAATTTTAAATCAGACTACTCTCTTTTTATAAAGAATTTCCAGATTAATGCCTGCCACACTACAAGCTTTAACAGACTTCTTAGCACTTTTCCTCATAGGATGCTCTGTTCCCAGGAGATACTTGGAAAGAAGGGCTTAAGCACAAAGTTGTCCTGACATACATGGATTGTGAACAATTTGGAGCCTGAAGTCTAGAGAGTCTCTGAAAGAAAGGTACTAAGTACCAATTTGATATTTTTGTTGAAGCTACTAAGAACACTGTGCCAGAAAAGTAGTACTGGTCAGCAGTATGCAGTCTCAAGAGCTGTAACCTCATTGTTAAGTTTTGAAGGGAAATTTCTGTTCAGATATGTCCATTTCCACAGCAGGGAATTCAGTGCTGTAATCATTTGCCCCATCTGTGCTCCCTTCAGATCCATTATAGCATTTAGAACTATGTCCTTTTTTATTACTTCTTGCATTTCTGGTAGATGCAAAAGCTTATGAAACCACAGGGATAGCTTTGAAAATGAAGTATTCTTTTGTGATTGATGGTATACGGTATTCCTGCTCCAGTGGGTATATTTGAAATATTGTCAGGTTACTTTCTTTCCTTGATTTAGTCACAGTTTTATGGCCCTAACCTCAAAGCTAATGTAAACTTCTCCTTTGTTCGCTGGCAAGCTCAACTTATGATAAAACTGCAAATGGGCAAAACTGAATCTCGTGATACTTAATACCATGCGTGAGGCCTAGCAGATGGAGTCAACTTACAGACAAACATTTCAGTTTTTGTTAAAGAAACAAGCAAGCAAGGCCTGCAAGTATTAGGGCCAGAGACTTCTTTAGTCACATGTTTTTACTGTGCTGTAAAGGCTCAGAATCCAAAACAACATATTTCTTTTTTTTTCTTTTTTCTTTTTTTTTTTTTTTTTGTTTGAATTTTAAGGCATTTTCTATTTCACAGGATCATCATGCTCAACTTTTGAGTTGTAGCATTCTTTTGCTTTGCTGAGGGCTTTGCTGGCTTTCTGGCTTATTTGTTTTTTTCTTTCTTTTCTTTTTCTTTCTTTTTTTTTTTTTTTTAACCTGTGCATTTGTTTCAAGAGAATCATCATTTCAAGGAAGTCAGACAAAATAATGAGTTACTATAGTAAGTGAAGATTTATAAATAAACCAATCTATTTATGCATGCCGACATGACAGCTTATGGCTATGCTGTGAAACAGTGTAACAGAACACCACCCGCAGCAGGGCATTTGCATCTGCCTCCTCTCTGTTAATAGTTGGAATCAACCTTCGCCAAGCTACATGACCCTTCTTGCCCTTCTTCAGCTTCTGTCCTAGAGTAAAAGTCAGCGAGAGTCACTTCTCTTTCAGTGTAATGTAAATAAAGCTCAGTTTGTTAGAAACAAAGCAAAACCTGTCATACCCTTTCCACCAGCCACGTGTCGAACTAGCAGTTCCCACAAAAGACACCCCTCCAGTGGCAAAGACCCTTCCATCTCTGCTCTCCTGGCCTTGCTTAGCTCTCCTGCCTCAACTCTAAAGAGGACAGGCTGTGGGCCTGGTCTTCATACAGGCTTTGCTCTAGCCAAGTTCTCATTACCTTCAGCAATTTTGTTACTGCTCCACTGTAACAAAATTCAGCAGCTTTGTCTTTTCAGGCCTCTTGACTTTGAAGCTAATTGTTGCTACTCTGTTTCCCCTCCATAGCACACTCCAGTTTAAAAGAAAGATATGCAGGCTGGCTCAGAAAACCAGATGCTACTGACCACAGTGCTGTGGGTTCTGTCTCCTCGTCTATGCCTGTACAGCACACTGCAGCAGAGCGAGGGACAAGGCCCACTGGCGAGGGAGCAACTAGCCACAGTAAGGGATGAGATGAACTGTGACTGTGCTCCCACCTTGCCAAATGAACCACACTTGCACGGGTGGTTTTCCTGTGGGTTTGCATACAAATGAGAGTAGGGTACCTAAGCTTGAGCCCAGCACAGTTAGCATTTATACAGATTCAGCACCTCTCTCTGCTTCTCTCTGTGGGACACACTTCCAGGCTCCCTCAGAGTTCATGAAGTTCACAGGTAAAAAAAAGATTGCTCACGTGCCCATTTCTACAGGTGTGGCAATGGGATGCACACGCCCCAGGGTCACACTGAAACTTCTGAGGAACATCTAGGAACACATTCCACACCCAATTTACACTCACAGGCTTAGCCCATAGAAGAACTTTATTTGGTGCATTGATGGATTTTTTACTGTTTGGAGAACAACATGCAAGTGCAGCTATCTTTTTCCAAATTCAGCCTTAGTTGTGCACCCTTTGCACTGCTCTGAAAGGCTGACAGTGCTTGTCCTGCTTTTTCCCAAAGATTAGAATGTCATCACTTGTGGTTAAGAGCTTTGGGAACATGTTAAATTACTTTTCTGATGTTATCTTTACTTTTTTTTCAAGAGCTTAGCATATTCCAAACATTAATCTTCTGTGCTGACTTGAGGCAACGTGACCAGAAAATACTTTGTCAGTTAAGACTGTGACAAAAAATGCCAGGCATCACTTAAAAAATAAGTAAATAAAAAGGAGTCACCCTCTCTAGAAATCTTGTTTGGCATATATATTTGATGAACGTGTTAGTTCAGCCACAACACTTTTCAGTCTTTACAGACATCTAGCAGAAGCCATTGCAGTCTAAGCACCAGATAATTTGCAAAGTGACTTGGTCTCACTGAAATAGGGCATCTGTGGTAACTTTATAAAGATAGAAACATAAAACACAAGTTTCCAAAGAACCCTCCTGTGTAGGGTGCCCTGTCTCACAATATACAGAGTTTAACTTTCAGAATCACAGAACATTCCAGAAGGACTGATGGAAGAGGTGGGTCCCTTAAGGCTCTGAAATTCAGACCTTGCCTTGCTGCTACCTACTCTGCATGGGCTTCTGCAGCCACTGCTCTGCAAAGTGCATCTAAGAGCAGTGCCAGGTTGGTAATGGCTGGACTGGCAGGGGGACCGCTCTACTCAGCAAAGGCAGGAGGCAAAATGGTGAGCATGTATTATCTGAAACGACTCTGCATCTCAGCTTCTGCTTGAATGTCAGCACTGACAACAGAGGAGTAGGCATCCAAAAGATTTCACAACTTGTATTCCTGGGGCAATAGGCTCTTACAAGGGGACATCAGAAGCTGGGGACTTGTTAAATTACCCCAGTATAAATGCCAGGCTTCAGCAGGAATGACCCAAATGTGCATCCTGCTCCGAGTGTGTTTAGTGCTTCATATATCATCAGAGATATTGACAGTTCCTAAATCCTTCACACTAAGGACAGCAGACTTGAGGCGTACACTCAGCCAAGCAGAAAGAAGCAATTCTGAAGATTAACGGCCGAATCTGGCAGTCCTTCAACACCCATACTCTATCAAAACTCCCATCAAAATCAATACAGTTTTAAAATGGGGACTCAATCATACTATGGCTCAGAGTAAGGGGGCAGCTTATTATCACAATCCCAGAACAGACCAGAGTTGCTGAAAGGTCCCGATGCCAGTTACTATCCAGAGGTGTGAAGTTTGTGCATGTCAAACTCTTGTGCATGCACACTCAACCCTATATTGGCCTCCCTCTGTTAGACTAAAAGCTCAGTATTATAAGCCTATGTGCTTAAAGGCTTGTCCTAAGGGGAAGGAATCATCCCTTTTGCCTGTCTTGGGTGTAAGATGCAGGACTTTGATCAATATAGCTGTACTAATTGGATTTACCCATGCTCACAAACAAAACAAAGCATGTAGCAATGCTTGTGTGCAGCTTTTCCCACTATGCTGCTACTTGCAGTTCAGGAAAGTGATGCTTAAGACTGATGGGACTTCATGCTTCCCAGTGCATCCATGCAGAGCACCATGTGACCTAGCTGCAAGGAATGAAATGCAGAATCGAGGTCCTGCTCTCTTCCTTATGCTTCACAGGTCATTTTCCACACATATCCTCAGGTGAGATGGATTTCCTTGGAGCAGCATGTAACTAAATGCTCTATTCAGAGATGTTGTTAATGCACAGTGGATAGAGGCTACCATCATGGTTGGTGATTGCCACAGAAATGGTCACAAAAGCAGCATTTCAGTGGGAAGGCAAAAGAGACT
Source organism: Ceryle rudis (assembly GCA_033439905.1). Lineage (NCBI taxonomy): Eukaryota > Metazoa > Chordata > Aves > Coraciiformes > Cerylidae > Ceryle > Ceryle rudis. The sequence continues at coordinate 149,571 of JAAGNO010000567.1, read as the reverse complement.
CATTACAGAGCAAGCCCAGAGAGATCAGTGCAGTCAGTACAGAAGCTCCTAGAAGTGGATCTGCACGTAGTGAGAAGAGGATGCACACCCTTTGCAGAGATGCACACCAGAATCTCATATTCCCACTCCTCCAAATCAGCTGGGTAAGAAACTGTTAATTTAATACCTGAAGTTTTGGGTTAGAATGATATCATTCAGTGGAGAATAGCTGACTTGAGATATAATCCCTGTGAGTGAAATGCAATTGCTGCAAGGGGCAATTTCCAATAAAAGGGTTTGTGCAATTTTGCTAGTATCATGTTCATACCTGAAGTAACACAGACAATGTCAGGTGCTAAGCCAAATGCAGGGGCGGTTTCACTTAAACCTTGAGTCTAAACACCTCCTGGAAAGAGAATAAATAGCCAGAAAGTGCACAGGTAGCTTCGAAAGAGAAATCAGGAGAAAAAGGTAGACAGTCAACAGAGGAAACGTCAGAGAAGTGAGCAACACAAGCAAGAGTGACACCCACCTCCTGAGAATGCATCTGTTCCATCTCACATGCAGTGTGTATATTCGTCTGAGAGGTTTGCATTTCCCATATCCTGCTTTAGTATGTTTTAATGGTTTAGCAGCTGAGTGACCCCACAGACATCTCTGTCAACAATTACAAAACAAGACACTGGGCATCCCTTCCCTCCCTTCCTTCTAGGGACTCGGTGTGCCTAGGACACCTGTTATTGCCAAGGATAAGGTGGAATCACTAGGCAAATACCAGCTGTGATAGAACTTTGCTTTCGTGTTTTCTTTAATGTCCCTGAAACACAGAGTGCAGGGTTTGCCTTAACAATACAGTAAAAGCACAGGCATGCAGCATGTATAATTTAGAGGCTGAGGTTTTGGCCTCCAGTGTCTTGCTTTGTTGATGATAATCCACTTGACAGGGTGGTTTCTTCCCTAAATGATTCAGCATATCACATCCCTTTTGTCCTGTTTACTGAAGGAGAAAATAACTAACCAAGAATAACTAACTGAAACAAATATCTTGTGGGGTCAGCCCAGAATCACAGGGTTTGGTCCCTCACAAGGTAAGTGACCTTGCACGGGGCATGCAGCCCTTCAAGAAGACTGTTTCCAGTCATGCTTATTTTACCCAGTTGGGCAGTGCCCCGCCTTTCTTTTAGGGCCGTGACTGACCCTGTTGCAAATGCCAGTATTACCACCCTCTGCCCTGGTGACCAAAGGTTGGGATGTGCCCTTCCCAGTCCTGCTAAAGTGAATTTACATGTACATGCATCAGGATGTATCTAGGGCCCCATGGATACACCTTGCAGCTTTCAACACAGACAGTGCAGGGGTCAGGCTGTGAGTGGCTGGAGTAGTTCATATACCCTATTACCTGCTATATGGCTGTCTCTAGAGAAGAAAGAATATATAACTGGCTCCAGGGCAGCAGGTGAGCTGCTCACACTGTCCACATTCAGCCCAGGAGCCTTGGAAATGTCAGTCCTAAACTGGTGTGCCTTACTTTCCTATGCCTTCATGTCTGCACAAATTAAAACTTTTGCTAAACTAATATTTCAAGAAAAAACACTTTCCCCCCCTTCCTATCTCCTCTCAAAAGACCAATGCAGAAATACTTGTGCTGAGCAGTATTAAGTGTATATGTGTGTGCCTCAGAGCAGCCTCATCCAGCACTAAGCAACTCTGCCATCTTGAAGCCTGAGGCTCCTGGGAGCCCAGCTTTGGCACTCTATTTTTGAAAACACTGGTTTCTAGGCTGTGTTTAATAATTCCTGTTAGCTGTATCTCCACAGGTGACCCAGATTCAGAAAGCATCTTTGTTTTAGATTGTTATGCACATATTTAAAGTTGGGCTTAATGGCTTTCTCAGATCAAGGCCACATCAAACAGTTTTGTTACCGGAGAAGGAATGATTGCCTGCATTTGAAGTAGTTGTGCACATCACACAAGGCTTGCCAACAAGGTGCAGATTCATCTAGGGATTCTCTTGGTTGCTGCTTAGCCACTTCAAATGTACATCTGACAAAGACAGCAATTTATTATTTTTTTCTCTTTTAAAAATACCTGTTGGAGTAGGTTTGCAATATTGAAGGCTTCAGCCTGTCTCATATGATTACTTATTCCTTGACAGCAGCAGGATTAAGGTACAGCATAGCATCCTCTTTGTGTAGCATCGTGGTCCTCACAGCCACAGAGTCCCCAGCTTTGCCACATTTCCTATAGTTTTAGAGAACTGTGCCAGACTGAGGCATCAATTACAAGAAATGGAGGATGGTTAGCTGTGTGCTCTTGCCTTACTATAAGTGTAAATCTGAATCTAGATATTTTACATTCAGTTTACCCTTTAAACTAAATGAATGGTTCTTCCGCTCACCTCATATTCCCTCTGACTGTTTTCCACTGTTACACAATGGACTTGTTACATAGTGATACCACTGTGTTCCAAATTCTTTCCCTTCATATGATATTTCAATCAGACTTCTTACCTGGACTTATGCCATTTCTTAACCATTTCAAGGTGTGGGTAGAAGCCTTTACACGTTCCCTAAAATAGTACATTTGCAAACCTAAACAGCTAATATTCATGCCAAAATATTGCTGTACTCATTGCTCATCTTTCCAAGGGTGTCTGAAGATAGCTACCAGAAATACACTAGTGTGACAATTGGCTGCAGGGTGTGTTTTGGCAACAAAAGGTGATCTGTTACTTAAGTTGAGAAAGAAGCAGCAGAGACTATCAGAATAGAGGGGTTTTACAGTTCTGCTGTCAAATTGTAAAGTAGCTGAAAGTGTAACTTCACCTTTACAAACTCCATTTATTTTTAGTTTTGTGACTTAATATACAATGTGCCACAAATAATACCCAATGAGAGAAGAGGAAGAGAGGAGGACTTAGACACGAGTCCCACATTCCAAGGACAGAACTTTCACTGGAGGAGGTAATTTGTCTACACAGACCTTTTTCCAGTGATATTTTTAATTACACTCAGTTGAACAAATACTCTCTGGGGCAAGCCCCAGCCATGCCCTTTAATCAAGAACCTGTGGAATCATCATTGACATGAAATATTTCAGCAGTTCCAAGTACAAAGTACAGCTGCAATTCCATGAGAAGGGATGAGTTTGTGTTCCAAGTATTTACAGCCTAGTAGAAAAGTCACCTAAAAGAAGTTCCTGCTTAAAGTTTACCAGTTCTGAGTAGGATTTCACAGAATCACAGAATCATTAAGGTTGGAAAACATCTCCAAGATCATTAAGTCCAACCATCTACCTAACATTATCATGACCACTAGAGCATGTCCTGAAGTGCCACGTCTACATGTTTTTTTAACAACTCCAGTGATGGTGACTCCACCACCTCCCCGGGCAGCCTGTTGCAAAGCCTAACAACTCTTTCAGTATAGAAATATTTCCTAATGTCCAATCTAAACCTCCCCTTGTGCAACTTAAGCTCATTACCTCTCATCCTATTGCTTGTTACATGGGAGAAGAGACCAACACCCACCTCACTACAACCTCTTTTCAGGTAGTTGTAGAGTGCAATAACGTCTCCCCTCAGTCTCCTCTTCTCCAGACTAAACAACCCCAGTTCCCTCAGCTGCTCCTCATAAGACATGTTCTCCAGACCCCTCACCAGCTTCATAATAAAGACATTGGGGAGCTGGAGCGGGTCCAGCTCCCCAATGTCTTTATTATACTGCAGCACCCACAACTTAACACAGTACTCAAGATGTGACCTCACCAGTGCCAAGTACAGGGGCACCATCACTTCCCTACTGCTGCTGGCCAGGATGCCGTTGGCTTTCTTGGCCACCTGGGCACACTGCTGGCTCATGTTCAGCTGGCTGTCCACCAGCATCCCCAGGTCCTTTTCCTCCGGGCAGCTTTCCAGCCACTCCTCCCCAAGCCTGTAGCATTGCCTGGGGTTGTTGTGACCAAAATGCAGGACCCATCACTTGGCCTTGTGAAACTTCATAGAACTGACCTCATCCTACCAATACAGATTTGAACCAGTCTGCTGACATTCAAAATGTTCTTAGACATTGAACAAGAGGAGAATAACACCCCGCTTCATCCCTGAGCAGTTTCTGAATCTCATTCTTTGTCTCCTCTTTTTACAGATTTTTTTTTTTAATTGCTTGAAGTGAAATTTTGAGGAAGGGAAAAAAAATATTCTTAAGCAGGACAATAAGTCTCATCTAAACCAATTAAAAAAAAAAAATGAAAGACAATTTTTTTTTTAAATCAATTATTCATTTGGCCCTAATCATGAAGACATTTTTTGAAGTCATCATTTTCTACAGTTACAATGTTCCAATAAATATACAGGTGCAAATTTAACTGTCTAAATCAGCATCCTGATTCTTTGCCATGGCTACAGAGTTGCTGAGAAAGCTGTAACTTCTTTGGAATATTGGATTAGATTCTGGGACTGAAATATGTGAATGCAAGTCTATAACTAAGCCTGAAAATATTAGCCTACAGGAATAAACATTGCATTTGTGTGGCTCTTTGCACATTTATTCAAAACAAAGCCATTTTTCCATGTGCATCTTTTGGCTAACTCAGAATATTGCACAGTCAGAACCTGGGGGGAATGTGTGGGAGAGGGAGGAATGATTATGTTATGGCCCTCCTTATGAGTCTTAGCCTCAAAACCACAGTCACTTACACTTATTGATGCCAAGAAGCTTACAAAAGCTGTTTCAGATTGTTACAATTCACTGCAAAATTGAAAACATATTCACTTGACTCCACCCCACAGCAAGATAATAAAATAAAAATTTCAAATGCAAAAACATTAGAAAATGTGATACACAGCCCCTGCAGTTCCATGCATGAAATAATGTCATCCACCCCTGACCTACCCTCAAATATTTAACCCAAAACTGAGAATAACTGGGACATTTTGATCTATCTGTGGGCAGGTCTTAAACTTAAGACTGCAAAGTGAGTCTGTAAAGTTTTTGCTAAGTAAACTATGGTGTTGTATTGAATTGAGCTGCATGAGTGCGAAGCTAGATTAATAATTCTCTCCAAACTGCTGCAGTCAGGGAACAGTTTATACTAATTCACAGGTCTGGGATATTTAAATAATATTAATGCCATTTCTACTTCAAAGAGAGTGTAGGTAAACCAAAATATTTTTAATTTGTTAAAACACAGGGTTTTTTTTGTAATTTACATTCACCTTCTCATTTTAGGAAGGAAATCTGAGTTAATGCCATTCCCAAATTGTAACACGTAAATCAAAACCTATTTCTGAGAGCAAGACTTAACACATTAGTGTCTTTTCATAGAGAGGCATTCTTTCTCAGTTTTAATAACTCAGGACTACACAGCTACTGAGCAAGGAAGGAAAACTTATTGTACATATGAAAAACAGACAAAAAGATACTTTGAGGAAAACTAGTTAAAATGAAAATCTCATACTATTTTCTGCCATTTCATAAAACATGCCCTTAAGCTGGACTATGGAATAAAATAAATATGAATCTTATTTTGTATTATTATACAAGATTTCATCTCAGGAACTCATAAAGAAGTTCAGCAGTGATAGAATAACTTAGTGGCATTGGTAAGTATTACTGCCCCCAAGAGGCAGGGGGTCACCTCGTGGGCCAACCTGAGGCAGTGTCTCTCCTGTATTGAAATGGCCATGTCCAGAGGCTCAGCTACAAAAGTGCTTCCACATCTAACCACTTTTTTCCAATTTATGGCAAAATCAAAACACTTGATCAGCCATACAAAAAAACCCCCAACCCAACCCAAAAACCCAATACCACTACTACCGTGACTACTACTACCACCATAACGATAGTAATAATAGTCCCACCCTGAGATAATCATAGTTTTCAACTGTTATGTTGTTTTTGCAACAGTAATGTTTAAGCTTTTTAACCATCTAACTGTAATTTATTATTTGTTCTAAGAATTTAAACATATCAAATGACCACTTCTTTCCAGTCTTCTTCTTTAAAAACTCTAGTCTCAGTAATGAATATTGGCAGATCCAGGGCTAGGACAGGCCACTTTTCCCCCTTTAGCCTGTGGCAGCTGCTGGCTTTCAAGGCCAGCCCCTGCCTGAGAAGTGTGGACCCACGGCCGGGGGAAAGAAGCTCTGCATTGGGCCATGCAGCTTTACAGGAAAAGCCCCACACTTGGAGCAAGACAGTGAGTGAGCCAAAATGATGGCAATGCAAAGGGAGTGGCAAGTCCTTTGGAGACACACTGCTCCCTTAATTCATGCATCATCAAGGCTCTTAGAAGGGTTCTTGAATATCCACAAGAATTTTGCTTCAGGGACTACTACAGAAGGTATGAATTTACTCTAATTCACAGCCATGTTTTATTTTCAATGCTCTCAAAAGAAATTGTAGAGTCACATGGTATAAGGCCAAGGAGTCTTCAACAAATACCTAATCCAACCTCCCACACAATCAAACAATTCCTGCTGGGCGTACCTTCCCCCAGCAATACATGAACTGTGCAACTTTTATAACAAGAGCTATATAGTGCTTCTTTTCTTTCCACAGAGCCTTAAGGCAGACTGATTATGGATGTAGGCCTCAGAAATCTCTATGAGGTATCTCTTACTCAAGAAATGAAGGTGAAGAAAAAATGCCACCAGGCAGATCGGCACTTTGTCACTGTTCACTATTAAATGAGGAAGGAGAAGGAAAGATCAAAATTGTCAAATCAGTCCCCTCCTAGTTCCAGACAGATGCTTTATAGCTTCCTTGCACTTTGGCAACCCTTGTACGGCTTGTCATGCTAATAGTTTTTAATCAAATTCTATCTGTGGTGATGCGAACAAAGGGCTTGCTGCGTACAATTGAGTTACCATGCTCTGCAGGTCTTTCAGATGTGGCCAGATATTGTATCTTTTCCTGTTGTTCCCATCCGTAAACTTTAGGTTATCTATCATTGCCACAGCAGATAGTTTAATGTAGGCTGTGGAGTCAGATATTTCTATTTCCTACTAGCCTCAAAGTGACCCTGCTGACCCAGCGGCAGGCAGGCTGCAGCTCACTTTCATCTAATAACCCCCAGTACACAAAATACCAAACTGAAGTGTTGCTAAGGGTCAAGCCAACTGCTTTCTCATGTTACTGCAGAAAGAGGTCCCCAGGTGTGTTTGTTCATTGCCTTTCTCTTCCCTCTACCTGCAAACACTGTGTGGACACAACATCCTTGATGCAAAAGACCCTCTTCTGTCTGTGAGAGCCTTCACTGACCAGCCTACACTGCCTGGATCTCTCAGGCTCACACCTTAAACCTGTTCCAGGCCAGATTTCCAGCTTCTCAGATGAGGAAATACGGAGAACGTATATCATGCATTACCTTGGCTAAGAGCATGGGCCAAAACTGTTTTTTATGTAGTTTGAAGAGCAGGGTGTGGGAAGGGCTGGACATGATGCAGGCTTGTCTACCACCTGAGGCTTCTTTTTCCTGATGGACATTTACAAACTATATATGAATTATTCTGTGTTCATTACAATGGAATATGGTCTAGCGCCCAGCATATTTGAATTTATTTTGCAGACATCACGAGCTATATGTAATAAACTAGCAGTTAAAATGTTAATGTACCAGAAAGTCAGTGGGGACTGTTTTCTTAAGACAAGTTTACCTTTTCCAGATTTCAGCTTCAGGCCTGTTTTTAAAAAGCTTGGCTTTGATTTCCTCAAAACCTTAGAATGTTGCGGGGCAGAAACAAACCAAAAAAGCTGTTAAATTAATGAAACTAGAGATGGGGGCATATTTTACAGCACATTGAACCATGAACAAAAAGTGTAAATTAGGGAAAAATAAGAGACTACAGAGTGCTTATACAGTCAAACCAATGTTTTCCTGGCATCTGAAAAAACCCAACTCATAATAAATGACAACTCCCATCCCAGAGCAAAGCAATAATTTAAAACTAAATTTACATTGTAATTAGCCTTTCAAAAATGCAAAGAACTTCTATATGGATGTCCATTAATAATCTCACTGCTGTTAGGAAGCCTGTTACACCCACACATGCTACTTAATTAAACTCAGAGTTCCTCATTCATACAAACAGACGATTATGAAGAACAGGTGGTTCCTAATTTGAAGGTAATGGATAAGTGAATCTCTGTATAACTTCAGAGCCTCACATTATCTCATTTATTGTTATTTCTTGTACCTTTGAAGATTTCATTTTAAGCTCAGTTTTGTTTTTCTCTTACAGCCATGACGTAGTGTATCTATAACAGAATACATATTTGTATTTTAATAAAATGACACAGATCACTTTCAGAGCCATTAAAACTGCTTAAAATGAGCTTACCAGGTAACCTGTAATGTGCTGCATTTTTGATGTGACCACAGGACTATTGTTCACTCAAACACATACAGCACATAAGAACTTCAACATTTGGAAAACGTTAAACCTTTCCTTCTCTCCAGGCTTAAGAAACTTGAATTTCCAAAGAATGACTTCCTAGGATTGCCTTCTTACACAGCAATGAGCCTAAGAAATGCCTTTGAGGTGGATCTAAAGGAAAGACATGAGGACAGTTTCCTACTTTTATGTGGCCTGAATAACCTCTTCCTGCATGGACCGGCCATTTGCAAGACAAGCTCCACTTCCATCAAAAGCCTCTGTGCTGCAGATGGTAAGTGTAGTGATGGGAAGGCTGGTGTACAGCAAGGGTTTCTAAGGCTGCCTGCAGCTGGCAAGTCCCCTGCTGGTCTGCAGGGCATTGAGAGCATCCTTAAAAGAATCAGTAAAACTTCAGCTGGCTGGTGGGAGAGCTTTGTACTGTCAGAGGAGTAGGGGAGGGGAAAAGAGAGGAATCTGGAAAGAACAGAGGTGGCCAACAAAGAAAGTCCATAGTCTTTGTGCCAGGCTGCCAGACCTACACTCAGCCAGCACTCTGCTCTGTAGGGATACCCAGGTTATAGAAAAAAAACCCATAGCACACCCAGGATAGCTCCTGGTGTTTGCCAGTTCCCTTGTATGTTGTCACAGTGTAGTGTGAAGGCAGGAAGTGAGCTCAGGTCTCAGGCTGTGCAAGTGCTGCTGAGACAGGCCCCATCTGAGCTGGCTCTGGACAGAATCACTGAGGATGCCCCTTAATTAATTAGTATTCAGTTTAATTAATTAACCACTTGCCAGGTTGTCTGGGGGTTGATAATGTTCATGGGCTGCATAATGCAGACAGTTTTTTGCCTAGCAGTTTATATCTAGAGAGAGCACAGAGACCTAGAGGAACAGGCTAGATTAGAGGGAGGTTTTACTGCCACCTGCAAATTTTAAAGCACTTTATGTGGGGTATCACTATCCTCAGCTGATGGTGCATGAAATACTGGAAGAAAGCAAGGCGGAGAAGAGCTGTGTCTGCGAGTCAGGTCTCCCAACACCCTATTTACCTGATAAAAATTGCTTTGCTTGAGCTGAGGCCTTTTTGTAGGGGAGAATTATTTCAGAATTTCTGGTGCTGCAGAAAGTCCAGTTGCATCTCTGTACAAGGGGATGGCATTAATAACTTCTATACTTATCGTATAGGATTTGGAGGTTCCCCTGGAAGGCCCAGAAATGAAGAGAAGAAAGGCTGAGAGAGCTCTCAGACTTCACCTAGAAAGGCATCACTTTTGGCATTTCAGCTGTGCAAACTGCAATGACTAAGTCAAAACAATGAAGCATTTCAAGAACAGAGACTATCTATAGAAGAAACAAATGGATCTTTTATACCAAATTCTAACAGCCATTTAAAGAGAAAATATAATCACAGTATAATCAATGAAGTGAGTAATATTTACTGGTTGAGTGATGAATGGCTCTCTCTGGAAAAAAGGACATTTTTATGTATGAATTCTGACAGCTAAGGTAGCTGTAAGATGCAGCCTGAAATAGATAGCCATTTTATTTTAAGAAAGCTAGATGATTCAAGTAGTGCAGGCAAAGACACATCAACTCACACCTCCACTAACAGTTTATTCACTACCCTACTGTTTCTTTGGTTAAATTCTGTTCTGCCTCTCACTGTTACTGAGGCAACTTCTATTTTTTAGTAAAACTTTATTACAAGGCTGCTTTTGAGTAGAAAGGACAGTAGAAAGGTTAGAGTAGAAAGGTTAAACCGTGCTGTTACAAGTTACTGCCTACCAGCTGTCAGTGTGCACAACAGTGCACAGAAGAGGGTAGAATAAGTTGCGTTGCTTTGCATAGCTTAGGGTAACTTATGATCCTTCGGCATGGGCAGGACTAGATGTGCACACCCATGTGTCTATGTGCCATGTCTGCAGTTTAGCAACAACAGGTGAAGATGTCATTACTCACCTGTGTGTCAACTTCACAAGAGTTGCTGATATTTATGTTCTGACATTATCCCTTATTTGCATTTATTCAGCAGAGTATTCAGATAAAATAATCTGTCATACTGAATATAAAAGTGCTCAATCATGTAGCTGTGTCTTGGTCAAGAGAAGGAGAGATGTACCATAGGAACCACACACACATACAAGTGCGTGCAGTATACTCTGATGGGCCAGACTGGGATAAAAGGAGATGTCTTCTTTGACTATGCTCTCTCTGAGTTAAAGGTTGTTGGAATCTATAAAGGCTTCTTGTTTTTTATTTTTCTGGGAAGGAAAGACAGTACTCAGAGGTATTTTTCATACATAGTTATTCTACAAGCCCCTGGAAACAGGCACTATCTGTTACATGTCAAGAAGATTAAGGCCTTTAGCACCAACAGAGTCCTGCGTCTAGTCCATAGCCTACACTCTACTTCTATATCATCTATCTTTTTAAAAATTAAATAATCCTCATAGCATACAGCAGTGAGAAGACAGATAAAAATATAACAGTTAATGCTAGTATGGCAGATGTGTATTCAAACTCCACCGTCAAACTATAAGCATATGGTAAAGGAATCAAGAGCAGATTGTCTCCTTTATCTTAAATTAGCTGTATGCCCATCAGGTGATCTCGGATCTCTTCTTCTTTACTCCTACCCATACTTCTCTCTTCTTCCTAATAGTCAGCCCATGTTTTTCTCCCAGTTTTGTTCCCCCTGTTTGTGTAGCCACACAACACAATATTCAGCAAGTTCCAATTCAGTTCAGCAGAAATAAACAAAATCAAATGAGATGCTTGGGTTTGCTTTGGGTTTCTTAAACCTGTTGTGTTGTTGTTTGTGGATGAAGATAAGTCTGCCTCTATCACTATCGTCTTTCTAAACAGAGCTTTGACATTCCTCTGGAGTACAAAAGCCTCACGTTCAAGTCCATACTCTACAACTTTGGTGAAAGCAATAAGCCATAAGGAAGTGAAGAGTTCAAAACCCATGAAAGTGAAAAAGGTGTTTATTTGCTTTTCTTTTTGGCCAGGTCTCTAAACAGTGCTACTAAAGCCTCAGAGAAAAGTTCATGCACTCAAAGTCCATCAGCATATTGGTTTATTTAATAGAAGACAGCATGCCTCCCTGTGAGTCTTCTCACTCAAACGGTCAGTTTCTTCTGAACCTCTTTTATGAACAACTCTGATCTCCCTCTCACACATTTCAATATTTTGCTGACTTTGACTCTGTTGAACACAGGCTATGAGGCCTCTGTGCTCCCCTGTACTTACATTCCTATTGATTCTTCCTTCTCATGTCTTTATATGCATTTCTCCCTAAGGTCTATGCGCCCCAGTCCAACAAATGTCTGACTTCATGCTTAAACACTACCTTAAACAGCAGTGCTTTCTTGAGTAGGGGCCCCATTTTGGAATGACCCCAACTTCTAGTCCAACAGGCTCTATTCTCTCCTTCAGAGCCCTCTTTCATCTAAGTTCTCGTTTCATAAAGCTTTCTGCAATCAATTTCCTCCTCAATGTCATCTCCACTTCCTCCTTTATTTAAACTCTTGCCCTCTTTTTTGCTTCTGTCAGATTTGGAGTGTAAGCACTGTGACCAACTCTGCATGCCTAGATGGCACTAATAATGTATCATTATATATAATGAAGTAATCGGAGAAAGTTCAAGAAGCAGTTCAAGCATGAGAAAGCTGGAACCAGCCCATCTTCAGATGTGTAGAGCCTGCCATACAATTTGAGATAAAAGGAAAATACATAAATAAACAGTTAAACTATGTGGGGGGAAAAAAAAAGGAAAGCCATGATATGAACTTTATACTAACTCCATATATATTGTGGGAATAGAGAAGGGAAAGTGGATCTGAAGTTTCCAATTTCTCCAAGTAGTATTATATTACTGAAGGTTTTGCATGAGACTGTTGCGTAATGGGAAAAGCTTGTGCTTGCAAGACACGTTTCAGCAGCAGCCAGGAAGATAGGCATGTTATGTAGCTTTCAGCTTCCCTTGCCAGATTCCCTATTATTATTTTAGGAAGGCACAATTACAGGCTCACAATTTTCATAGATTTTTGAAAAATGCCCCATTGATTAGATTTTACAAACTGCCCAGAAAAGGAACTCCGGAATTAATGGCAGGCTGACACAGTCTATATTAGTTTGTTCACAAAACCTCTTTGTAACTGTCAGCATGTGGACCCCATGGCTGTAGGATACACTGTCAGTTTCTTAGAAAGATGGAGGAATGTCGCCAATTCATTTTTCTCTGTCAAACATTTCATTTATTATTGAGCCTGCATGCAAGTTAACATCTCTCTCCTGTGCCAGCACTACTGCAACAATAACCATTTTTGTATTTCACTTGCCAACTAAGTTTGTGCTACCCTTGCTTTAGCACGGAGGAGACGTTCATAGCGGTACGCACGTAATGAATGAGCATAATTAGCTAGAAGATGTCTCAGCAGGCTGGTGAGGTTGCAGCAACTAAATTGCTACATAAAACATAAAGCTAAATGACTCCTACACCTGGAGCTGGTGATAAATAAGCTTGACAGCGTATAGTTGCTGGTCTCTTAACATGCCAGTTTGAGTTCACTGTGCTATGGGCTGGAGGTTGGGAGAAGCCATGTAGGTGCCCTGTATCCTGCATCCCTGGGCTCTGACTCGTGCCTGTGGGCAGAGTTCCCTAAGAAATGGCAAGAGCCTACAAGGATGTCAGTGACCATGAAATCTTCCATATAAGGTGCTTCGTTTCCCTGTAACAGATGTAGGAGAGTGGAGCAGCCACCAGGTCTTCAGCAGTTCCAGCTTACAATTTGGCAACTGATCTCTGGCTGGGATGGACAACTTGGTAGGAATAACTGTATTGCCCTCCAGAGCTAGGTGAACCAGAGTCTCTGTGGTGCTGATGATACTGGGAAATTAAGGCGTAAAAAGAAAGAAGATGACTAAAAGCAAGAGGGGTACTCTTCTGTTAGCATAAATCTTGCTAGCAAAGGGAAAGCACCATTTTCTGCAGTTGTGAACATTTCTGGGCTGCTGCACAATGCCCCGCTACTGCCTGCACCATGATTTTGCCTCCAGCACCTACGACTGCAGCTTTGTTTTTCTGAGTAAAGCTGAGTAACTGGAGATGGTCAAACTGAAAAAAGTCAAAATGAAAATCTGGGCAGGTACTTAGAAACATGAGAACTGGCAAAACAGACGCTGGGGTCTCTTCATTCTGGTTAAAGACAAAACAGAGCTGAACTGAAACTAAAGCTTGGGCATCTCTGTGTCTCGATGAAGATCTGAATTTTGCTGGGTAAGGCTGCCTCCAAGTCATTGAAGGTTATTCAGCATGTGAAGGGATATTCACGTGACTTCATTTCTGTCCAGCCTGGACAGTTTATTGTGGACTAGAAGGTCCATGTGAGGGAGTTACACCAGCATGCCTACAAAAGAACAGCAGGGGTGGGCATGTTGGCTCACAGCTATGTCAGATCATTTCCCTGTGTTGCTGTGCCCCCAGCTAAACCACAGGGGAATGAGCTGGATTATACTTTGCATCTTGCAGAGTCAATCACATCCACATTCCCCGGTCTTTGTTACGAATGATGTTGTAATAAGCATAAAGAACGCAGCTTGCAGTTTGAGATCCCAGGATGAATTTGCAGTGCTGACAGACAGAGAAATCATCTCTTGATTTATAATCAGAAGAAATTTGCTACAGGAGTCACTGTGAGAGGATAAATGTGTCATTTTTAGAGCTGCTTTGACTATAACCCCACTTTAATTGCAGAAAATACAAAATAAGTGCCAAATGGAAGTATGAGAAGCAATTTTTTTTCTGTTCATTACTGACACAAAATAAGCCATGAGCTTATCCTTTCAGACTCTGTAAATTCAAAACACCTTCTACATTTTAAGCCCTATTTCCCTAAAATAAGAAGTAAAACATATCTGCATATTGTTAGTTATAAAGCTGTAGAAAAAAATTCCTTTCTATAAATAAGATTGATAGGCATTTTGAACTAAAACTTAATTTCAAATGACAATATAAATTATAATTTTTTAATGTCTGCCATGTGGTAGGAGCTTGAATAATTTTAATCAATATGGACATACTTCACATTGTTTGGAGGAGAAAAAAGAAGACCACAGCATCTAACAATAGTCTTACTAAATAGCAGTCTTTCCAACTACATTTTGGCAAGGAAATACAGCTTTCAGAAATCAAGTAACCATGATGTCTAGTCATCTTTACATCCTCTGAGATCAAATGTAGTTTAAGTAACCACCGTTAAAACAACATTCTTTGCAAAAAATAGTACAATTCAGGGCGTATACCTTTCTTCCAATACTTCTTTTTTTTTTAAACAAAAAGCTGCAGCTTCTTACCTCTGCAAGGGTATTTAAGCCATAGAAACTATATCTTTGGTAACAAACCTTAAGATATTATCTTGACTACTCAAGTTTTAGACTTGTATGGATTTAGAAAATTGGAAGCGTATGGATCAATTAAGAATGAATTAAGGTGACATTCCAGCATGAAAGAGATGCTCAGAAACTAATCGCAAAATAATAAACTGAAAATGTCACAGAAGTTTAAAATTAGTCATAAAAGTACCAACAGTGAAACTTGGGACTTCAGTGAAGTCATATATATGTTTAAAACCAACTCCAGTTAGGGCCAGGGCTTCAACCCCAAATATTTTGACTTGATTTGACCTGGCTTGAGCAGCAAACTTCCAGGGAAAGCAAAATCCTGGAACTACTGATGGTTCAGCATGGTGTTAAAGGGTATAATTCATCTTTACAGTGGAACATTTAATGGAAACTAAGAAGGGGAGAACACGTGACAGCAGATTTCCACTCACTTCCAGCTCATTCTGGCTGAGACACCAAAGTCCTGACTTTCACCTTTCTGTGTTTCTACCTTTTCCCATGGGACAGGATTCAGCAATTATGGAACTGTTGCCTCTTTATCATGAAACTTTTTTTCTGATTACTTTGAACCTCAGAATTACAAGAAACCTACATTTCATATAATCACCTTTGTTCTCCATCATCCTCTCACTATCCCTTTCCTGCCTATTTTAACTCATCTTTTACAAGCTTTTTTCCGAGGAAGCTCTGACCCTGAAAATATACACACACAGTTGTACCTTAAGCATTGCAGTCTCGCTAAGGCCAAAACCATCAGTTAACCACACACACTCTTCCCACCTCCCAGCCCACCTCTCACCACTTGTCTCTACTCAACTCTCCTTCCTGACACTCTAATTGGGGGCTTTAAACTGTTAAGTCTTCAGGATATAAATTATATCATCTTGCGTGTTTGTACATTGCCAAGCTCAAGAATAGTAACTGCTCGCCTTTGCTGGCAATCCTATGACACCTTTTGTAAGAGGGTGGAAGCTCTGGAGGTCTAATTAAATTTCAGTGTGGGTGATCACATTCTGCTTTTCTAAATTCTTTCTGCTTATCTAAATTCCTCCTGTAGGTTACAACCTGAGACAATATTTCTCTTCACTTCCCACTCCAGCATGCTGTGTGGTGTGACTGTGTGCTTTTAAACAGCTGCTGCAGTCCTTCCCAGGGCTCCATTTCATTAGTGGCTAACACATCTTCTGTCTATATAGTTTACAATGCAAAACACATATCTCTGTGTGTCTGTATATATGTGTGTGAGACAGAGGATTTTATTAATATGGATTTCTTTAAACATGGAATAAGACACTGATTCTTAAACTGTGCTCCATGGAGCACTTGTGGATGGCCCATTATGAGCTGGTATGTCACATGGTGCTCATTTGCTCCTTGTTTCCAGCTGCTAAATTGCACTGTGACACTGTTAAATATACGTTAAATACTTTCCTAATGTTACTTAAGCAAGTAAATTGCTTCCATTGCCTGAAGGAAATTTTGCAATTGCAAGCATGGGGGAAAGGATGGGAAAGGATGATCAACAAGAATCCCTCTGGTTAATGTGATCCATATCGTAATAGATTCTTGCTCTCAGACAGAAAAACTACCCTGCTCTAGCAGGGTTGCTCTAGTAACATCTTAGGTGCTGTTCAGGGCTGGGTCACATTAGCCAAGCTGTGTTCTGGGCTAGACCTCTTAGAAGTGCCAGTTATTTTCTTTGTTTTTTGTCGGACATCCAAAGTTTGTCAGGATGCTTGACACATAATCATATTAAAGTTTCTACAGGGTGAGGATCAAAATAGTTAGCCATAGATTGAGGTACACCAAGCGATATGTCCCCTGGAAACCTTAAGGTAGGGTGGAGGGCAATCTACAGTGACAGTCTACAAGGACAAAAGACTCATCATGTTAGAGTAGTGTGTGGAGATGAAGCCAGAGGCTGTGCCCAGTGCCCAGAAAGTGAAGTATGATATTGCAGCCTCTTGTATCACAATACTTAAGAATACATATCTGTTTATGTAATGAATCTGAGCATTTCCAATAACTGCTGCCACAGTCCATATGCCATTTCTTTTCTTTCACATTAGGGTTTTGGGTTTGTTTTGGTTTTTTTAAGCAAACCAGCAGAATATAAAATTAGACTTGTAATTCATACTCTACTTAAGTTGCTGTGACCCTAAGGATAACATGGAAAATAAACCAACTAAAAATGTAGTAAGTGAAAGCACTTTCTACAAACACATCTCATCTCCCCCCCCCAATTTATATAAGTCAAAAGCAGAAAATAAGGGACTTATTGCTACTATCCAGCCTATCGTCTTTAAGCCCAGCCAACTCCCAGTATCTAGAGGGAATTTCTACCATTGTGGACATAAGCCTATGCAAACATCTTGTTCGTTATACAACTGTACAAATACACATACACAGTTCATCATGGTCATTCTATGGCAGGCAGACTGTGGTGTGCTAGTGTGCCATGTATGCTTGGACAACACACAGAAGATTTGGTTGCCTTTGGCAGGCTTATGCTTCTCTCTGCTTGCATTAACATCAGAACATGTAACAGGCTATTCAGAGTAGCTGTATAAGTTGTTGATTTTAGATTTCTGTTTCTAAGTGAGCAGTTGGGGTTTGTGTCCTATTACAGAACAAGGACCACAGGTCACTAACAGGAATATTTGGAGCTTTTACACTTCCACTCTCATTATAGTGTTTGTCACAAAGATGAATTAATGTTGTGCCATTTTCAGTTCTCATTACAATCTTTGTCATGAGATGAAATATTAGACTCTTAAAGTCTCTATGAATTATAGCAGCATGCTCTACTATGTTGACCTTTTCAATATTCTGTGTCTGGACTGGCTGGCATTTCCTCTCCTCTTCCTCTCTAATGGCGACACTAAACTTATGGGCAGGATGCACGTAGTTTACCAATGAAAATGCAGAATACCGATGAAGTCAGCATTGCATAGGCATGTCTGTAATTTTGAACAATTCATTGCAGAATTTGTGTTCTAGTTACCATGCAAAACGGAGGAAAAGATGGGCCCATGGAAAGTCTTAGTTGCTGCTTCTGTAAAACACTCACACCCATATACATGCTCAGTGAAAAGAAAGTAACTCCAGCATAGTTGTAATGAAAAAGAAAAACAAGCCCCATCCACCAGCTATTGTTTGGAAAAAAAAATTAAAAATTAGGCCATAAATCTGTTGTTAAATGGCCTGAAAATTGTCGTCCAACTTCTTCCTATATTTTCAGTGCTGGGTGTGGAATTTCCTGCTTTCCTTACACTGATGACATCTACACTGCACAACCAAAAGCTGGGCTGGGGTATTGTGGTGTGTGTCTCCAGTGTTCTCTGATAGGCCCTAGCTGAAATCACTTTATATCAGGCTGTTTGTGTGATACTTGGGATTTTAAGAACACTGGAAATTATTCCCTCCCTTGAGTTGTCACAGAGGAGGGCAAAGAGTTCAGATGTCAGTCAACATAATAGATCAAGATACACTTGATACTAAATGTCTGCTTGTACCCCCATTTTCATTGCAAATATGTGTTTCACCCCAGCTGTCAAGTGACAAGATAAATATGCAAGTAAGGATCCCAAGCAGTTCTACATCCCTCATAATTTTGTGCATGCTAAAGGTCATTTTAACCCAGGCAGACTACTGAGAACCTGTGGACAAACCCATTGCAGGAATGTGACTAGCTCAGGGGGAGGCTGCGCCGCGCTTCCCCAGGGCCACAGGCTGCAACAGGCAGGAAAGAGCCCTCCCAGAGAGGCTGAAGTACTCTGGCACACAGAGAAGGAGTGGGGCTGCATCATTTCTGGTGCAGGTTTTATAGCAGTTATCTTGGGCCCATCCTCATGTAGAAGGCAGGGGACAGCCACTGTCCCAGGGCTGTGAGAGAACAACCAGATGCAGACCAGCATAAGGAACTTTGGGATCTTAACTGTATCTTCAAACATGTTTCCATATAGTGTGCTGCTCCTGTAGCTAACTATCATGCACATTATGGATCTGATACCCCTCTCAACTACCTGGTCCATTTGTAACATTTATAGACATCAAAAGCCTTTAAAAAACAGGAAGATTTATTTATTGAACTTAAAATCCGTGAGCTTGCCAAAAGCCTACTATTTTAAAACACTCTGTGGAGGAAAAAGTTAAATGGGTTGGAAAACACGGCACTTTAGTCCTTGTGAAGAATCATAACAGCAAGAAAAAAAGGGCCTCATTTCATGTCCAAGAGCACGAGATGGGGAGCACAGCTGACCTGACTGCTGTCTAACCTATAAACACCTTGGACAACCCACTGCCAGACCAGGAGACCTTCTCTGCTGTGGGCCTGCCAAAACCATATTTTTCTAGAATTGAAATAAACTACACACAACTTCCAGTAATAGGGACACCTCTTTGTACATAACTGGCCTGAATCAAATTGAGAAGAACAAGCTCTTCATAGATTAATTGAAACCAGAGTTCAGAATCTTCCCAGAAAGGCCACAAATCTGAAACAGAGACTAAGTCACCAGGGAGCTAAGTTAAAGGCCATACATCCCTTCAAAACAGAACCTTAAGATAAATATTTTGGTTTATTTTGACATGTTTCATATGAAAGCTCATGAGCCCACTCATTGCCAATGAGAGCAGACTATTTAGGACAGGCAGCTGGGTGAAGGGCTGTGTTTTGCACACTTTGCATCCTTGGAGTGAAACTCACCCCTTACTCTCCTCCTCTCTGAGTTACTACAGAGGGTGCGGAAGAGCAGTTTTATGGTGTCAATGTTAGCATGCAATAGCAACTAAGCTGTCCTCTCCCCAAACTAGGAAGCACTCACCTGCAGGAAGACATACATGTAAACCCATGCCCTCCCCTGGGGAAGGTCCACCTCTGCAAGCCACAGCTCCTTTTATGTGGATAACATAAAATTATGTGGATAATGGCTACCTGCAAATGCCTCCACACACCTGCAAGCCTCCCACTTCATCTGAGGCCAAAAAGGGAGAGATTGTTCCTTCCTGCAGGCTGTCACCCTCCCTCTAGGATACATTCAGCAAATGCAGTCTCATTCTAGGACCCAATGCTGATGGGATGGAAATGTTAAACTTATTTTCCTGATCTCAGTGGACAACTGTCATTGAAGTCCCTCCTCCAGTCGGGATGCAGAGTTCTGACAAGAAGCTCAGGAACATCTGAAAGAGAGCAGCAGCCTCTGCCTCATCATTTCATTACCTGGTTCAGCAGCATCATACAGCCCTGACTTCAATGGTCTGACAGCAGATGTTCCTTTCTTCCAACCCTACTGTGAACTGCTGGAAGATGATAAGCTCTTAAACCAGCTGAGCTGACCAATGTGAGTCATAGCATTTAATTCTTCCAGCTGAGACCTGCACACTGCAGCAGCACCAAAGAAATGCCATCCCATACCTACACAGAAGATGGGGCTGCTGTTTCTGGGTGCAGGCCCAGCCCATCTAGGAGCTTTCATGTTGGTTACTCTTTGTGAAATTGGTATGTCAATGTAACCTGCACTATGGATGAATTCATACAATTCAAAGGGACCTTTCATGAGCAGTATATTCTTTTTCTTCCTCAGGAAAGTGTTCCTGTGGAACAGGTACATCGATAGACCCATATATTGCCCCAGCTAGAATTTTTATCCTACATATCAAATTCATACATATGTACCAGGTTTTGAGAACATGGACATTTCTCATATTGGTCTTTATGACCACTTCTGCCTCCAAAGAGGTCACTGTCTGGACTCCTCAATGGTCATTGCTATTTACAGGGCTGGGCTGAGAAGCTGGAAACAGTTTTCTAAGATGATACACTGACACACATGAAAAATTTAAATGCTTAAACAATACATCAATGCTACATACAGGAAAGCTGTCTCAGTTTCCAGCTGTCAAAACAGAGCCAAGTGCTGCTCTCTGGTAGCCCTAGAGATTAGTTTAAAGAAGTTCCCTTAACAAAGATAAGGGCACCAACTTCCTTACCCACACACAGAGATACAACAGCTGAGATCCTCCTCCACCTGTAGGCAGTGCTACCTAGGGGCTCACACAAAGTCCCTCCAGCTCCACAGCAATGTTTTTTATTTAAAATCCAAACAGCAGCTCAGTGCAGCACTAGCTGTGAAATAATTCTTCCCCCTTAAGCAAACTCCATCAGTGTTTTCCCTGTTGTGTGGTAACAGACCTGAACATATAAACAACCTCATGGCACACTCTGGGTTAGTCAGCGTCAGTCAGTAAGAGCCCCCCTCTGAGAAGACACTACAGAAAGGAATACTTCTAATTTAAAATCCTTGTAAGTGCTAGAGACATTTAAAGCATTAATCAGCAATTAATACAAATAAGAAACTCAATCTCTCACATCATTAATACTAATTATGCTTTATAGCTGCATTTTCTGAATAAGATGATGGGCAACATGCATATGGAGGAGGCTGTTTGACAGAGGTGCTGAAATGGAAGGGAGCTAAATTGAAGGAGAAAGCAAAGTGTCAGACATGTTTTAAAAGGCCCACTCCTTGAGCAGTGGAAGGCATTTATAAAAATGATTAAATTGGGCCCACTGAAATTTGAGGAGCTCCAGTGGAAGTGTCACTCAGTGTGCGTGTGTCTCAGGTGCTGGGCAGCCGCTCCCAACATGCAGCGGTTGGTGATTGCTTTGGGGCAGCTCCTGCTGCTGTGTTTGCCGGCTGTGGAACTCAGACCCAGGGTGTCTCTAGTTGGATACCAAGCACCAGAGTAATTTTGAGAAAAGCCGAGTTCAGCTTTTGCCACATGGAATGTGACACAGGTAATTCTGAGGACATTGGTGATGATGCTGAGGACAATTAAACTGAATCTGGTCCAGTATTTTTACACCGTACCTCTTTAGCATTGGCTTTCCTGTCCTGCATGGTGAACTTCACCCAACAGCACAAGTGCTGCTGCCTTTCACTGGAAAGGTGGGGATTTTGTCTCTTGTGTATGTTTACCTGTGAAATGATGAGGGGGACAAGGACTGCTGGAAAAATCAATCTGGAATAAATGTGCTTGCTGACAAGTTTGCTGTATCCAGAGAATCAGAAGGTAATTTCTACCCAAAACAAACAAAAAAACCCCCATGCACTAAAAATTGCATTTACCCTATTTTCTCAGATTAGGATATTACTAAACGCATACTGTCACATCTTAATGCTATTATCTGCTCTCACTTTACACTTTCTATTTCCCATGTAGTCACCACATACTTCTACACTGGTCTGGTGCACCACATGACATGCAACTTCCAAGCAGGTACAAGAAGGTCCAGGGCTTAAATCAATTATTATATGCATAAAACCTCAGTATTCTAGTCAAAGGCAATCTGAACTATGCTTACGACAAATGCTTTCTGTCTGGATTCCCTGTTGTTTCCTTTGGCTTGGCTCCAGCTGCTTGTCCTGTCAGGAGCAGACTTCATTCAGAAAAGCTAACAAAAGCTGGAGAAGTCATTAGACAGGTTGTCTCTGTCCTGCCCAGTGTTGTACTGAATTATACTTGTGAGGCTACAGAGGCATTTGACTTTATTTATTTTACTCTAACAGGGAAGCAGGTTCTGACCTGGATTAAGAGTGGCAGAGCATCTTAACTATAAGCTCTTGAAAGATGGCCCTACACAAGCATATTTCAAGTTCACATGTGGTCTCCGGCCTCTCTGTGAAAAGGAAAGATACTCTTTGCATCATGAATAAGTACTAAAGAACAACACAATAAAAAGAGATTTTTCCAATCAATAAAACACAGCTAACCCAGATAAGGGTGAAGGAGAAAGGGAGCTCACCACATCTCATTGCTGGCAAATGCTGTGTCTAGTAATGATGACTTGGAGAACATCTCTTGTGCACACAGGCTCCTGTACCAGGACCGTGCTTACCCCTCACTGGCAAAATAGGACTGTCAGGTCAGTGAACAGCCAGCACCAGGGCATCTGCACAAACTAACACTGCAGTGCCCTGTGCTCAAGTCCCACAAAGGCCGTGAAAGCCATCATTCCACAGCTCAGCTGCACTCTGCTGCTGGCAGCGACCCTGCAGAAGTCTGTGAACATTTCAGCCTCAGAGAAATTCTGTACATAGCTATAGGCAATGGACATCATGCTGGCTAGAAGTATCAAGGCTTCTTATTCTTGTCTCTGTCACTGACCTGCTGTGTGACCTCAGGCAAATCACTTCACTTCTGTGTGCCTCTTCTACTTCCAATCTTTCATCTGTCTTGTCTGCTTGACTGCAAGCTTTGGGAGGGGGATTATCTCTTATGATGAGTATGCAGCACCAACCACAGGAGAGCTTTAATCTCTGTTGGGTCTCTGAGGCACAGTACAAAACCTATAGCTATTCTGTAGTCCATACTGTCTACACTACCACTTTGCACAAAAGTGTTTAGAGTGGTCAAAATGGGCCACTACTCCAAGATTTGCCACATCAGCACGTCTCAGGTCACCCAGCACATGCCCTGGCACTCTGTCTACAGAGCAAGCAAGACATGCTGCCTGGCAGACCTTCCATATTTTCATTTTGATTGTTGACTCTACGTGAAAAGTGAGTTTATGAATGAGGCTGCTGTGCCTTGAAGACATGCTTTGAATGTGCTTTACTACAAGGGAGCTGACATGCTATAAGAAGGCTTCTTTTTCTACATATGACCATGCAAAATGCCAAAGAAAATGAGCTTTTACGGCTATATTTCTTAAAAATAGCTATTAACAAAGGGGTGAGGAACAGTGTTGTTACTGTTAATGTGATGAAAACACCCCACATTTATAAGGTAAAGGACAGATACAAAGGGCAAGGGAAGACCTGACTAGTGGATATCCTAGTGGGATGGGGTTTCACTGTCTGTAGAAGATGCACACTCACCACAAGTAAAGTTCTGACCATAAAAATGAATAGATGGATGTCTGTGTGTGTGTATAGACAGAGAAGAAATGAGAGACAGAAAAAGACTGAAGACAATGTCCCAAAAGAGAAGTCAAAAAGGGATCCCATAAGCAGAAGAATCCAGTTACTACCTGGACCTGTTGCTTCCCATATTTTTTAAAAATATCATGCCTCGCAGAAACATTGTTAAAATCCCATAACCTTTACACAGTCATCTACACTTAGCCTTTTTTCCAGTTTTCTAGAGCAAAGAAAGTGGTATGTCTCCTGAAAATACTCCTTTATGATCTGGAGCTGACTGAAAGATCAAGCTGTCCTTAGGCAGCTTGTATCAGCCCCATGACACCTATAACTCTCTCCCTGAAGAAACTCCCAGGAAGGTATAACTTTCTTCTCTGTTACTGCATGCTTTGTAGAATTTCCATACAGAGCACCCTTGCTCAAACTGCAAAGCAACTTTGGGCTTTGGTAGAATTTGTAAAGAATGGCCGTCAGCAAAGACAGCGGCTCATGTTATCACACAGCACAATGCTCTGCACTGTTAGCATTTTGCAAGATGCACTGCTTCATGTTGTCCCATTTGTGAAGGTGCTTTCTGGCTTCCTATCCCTCTGTTGTGACAGCTTTTGTCTTTGCACCAGTGGTGCAAAACTGAAGAGAGATCTCTGAACAAGGGAGCAGTTTTGTTCTCCTGCAATAGAGAGATATGCTGGGCTTTTCAGATGAAAAATAAATTATAGACATGTTTTTGAATCCCCTTTTGTTTTTTGTAAGTTTTACAACCTTACTTATCTGTAAATAAAATCTTTTTTTTTTTTTTTTTTTTTTCATAGCACACTGTATAAATACAACTTCATGCATCTGGGAAGCTGACAGCTGCCCTATGAGATAGAGTGTGACAGTTTAAAATCAAGGAATCAATCATGGAGATATAGCGTCTGGATGCCGTTTCCACCAGGATGTATTGCAGGATCCAGGAGCTCGCTATTTGAGATATGCCATCATAACTCTGATAGATTAAAGCACCACATCCAGGAAACAATTGTGCAAGAAAAAAATGGTGTCATAGATCTGCCAGGCTACAGCACAGACTCCAGGAGCCAACCAGGGGAAGGCAGGGCTGTATCTCCGCTCCCAGAAGCCGCCAGAGCAGCCTGATGACAGTTCTGTTCTCAAACAGCCCCATTATGACCTAATTAGCATACATGAATTGCAGATTTAAAGCATTAAAGTGATGTACAAATCATTAATTTTTTGTCAAATCCATGTCAGCCTTGTGTATGCCTTCTTATTTTAATGTTGCATGACAGTGGAAAGAAGTCTAATCTTCTGTATATAAAGGGGAAAGATTTGGTGTAGTTGATATAATGAGATCTATTAGAACACTGCAGCTTTGAGTGTATCTGCTCAGAGAAGAAGAAAAATGCCACATTTGTCCCATTAGGGTTAATTGTGAAAGGATGTAAATATATTCAAAGCCCCAAGGGCAGTTCTACATGTTGTCTGTATGAAAGAGAAGATATAAAATTCGGTTTCCATCAAAACTTCTTATTAGTTTTGCGACAAATAAAAAGAACCACATGTTCAGACAGATTTTCAGAAGATAAGAGCACTCAGAAAAATCATGCTCTTGCTTTGAAAATCAAGTCTGAGCCATAGTGTCAGGAATGGCATACAATAAAATCAAACAGATACCAAAATCAAGCTCACATTGACATTGATGCATGCAGAGAATCACTGCAAAAAGGGAGGACGATCACTTTCAAGTGGGACTTCCTAAACTATTTGTGCTTCATGGTGTTGCTGGGAACCCTGGATATCACCTGCAGGCTTTCGATGGCTGCCTCCCTGAGCCACCACAAACTATTAGTTTGTGTTTCAGGGTGAGCCTACATCTGTTCTGGCCTCATGGGTTGACTACTTGCTTACTATCCCTTTTCATACAATCCCCTTGCTTTCCCTCCTTGAGGAGGAGCTCTTGCATCTTATGCTCAGAACAGATGATACAGCCCCTGTTCTGAGCTGAGAGCTCTATTCAACACCCCTGAGCAAACCCTCCTGCCACCCAATTAAAGTGTAGTCCAAATCCCCTTTCAGTAAGCCAATTACTCCTCCACAACAAGTGCCATCTCACAGGCATGACCAAACAGCACGTTTCCACCAAACAAGTTTGCACATAGGCTGACTGAAATCCAGAAGCGTGAAGAGAGAGGTCTTCTTTGACTGTCTACTGCATCTCTCATACAGGCTGGCCTGGGGACTGATTGAATTCCAGAGAGTTAGTTGCACAGGAGGTAGGTAAGAGGGATAGTCTTGGCAGCTATGTTTAAGTATTTCATGCATCAAAAGATAAGTATATTGGTGGCATAATTCTGACAAAGTACAGAACTCCAGAGGCTGCCTGGGATTTTCATAAAAGATAATATAATTAAGGCAAATTAAGGCACCCAGTACAGATTTATTTTCCATGGATATTGGAAACCTCACCCCTGTGCCCCTTCAAAATTGCCTACAATCCCAAACCAGCAGGTTTGGTCAAGGTGTGTGTGTGTGTCTTTGTTTTAGATCTGTGTGTTTCTGCAGCTGACAGCACTCCTGGGCAGATGATTTCTCTTACAGTTCACTAGAATGACTTTCCCAGCAGCAAATAATCAGCAGTGTAGCTCATCTTTTCTGACAGGAGTTGAGCGCAGAGATGGCTCTCCTCAGGCTAGCAAAAAAAGGATATAGAGGAATGAAAATACCATTGAGAAATGTGTTGAACTGAGAGGCAGCCTCTGTCAGCTCCACACCTGGACAAATGCTCAGCACTTACCTCTTGAGTGTTATTTCAGTAGCTCAGATGTCTGTCCACTGGCCCGCTATTCCTGCCTGACTTGTATAGACAGCCTCAGACTAGTTCATTTTCCTTATGTTCTGGAAAAATAAAGAAACAAACCCATAATTTAAACACATCATTATCTTTCTGCACAGAAATGCTGGATGTTTACAAAAATTATGAGAATGGCTTCCCAGGGCACATCCCCATATTCATCTACATGGCAATAGCTCAAACATTCAGGGCCAGATTATTTTCCAACCACCATGGCAGCAGCCAGAGGAGATGTATGAGGATGGAGGAGGCTGTTGTAAGTTAAAGATAGCTTTGGGATTAACATGTTGGGCTCGGTTTAAGAAACAGTGTCCTGGTTTGAGGTAGAACAGAACTAATTCTGTTCAGCAATATTCATTTCAGCTCAGTCTCTTCTAACTAACTGCCCTTTCTGAAGTTAACGGCATATTTTCACAGACAGTGTCTGCTTCTAACAGTGATAATGTTCAATGTTTGGAGTTACTACCAAGGATTGGTGTGCAGAAAGGCTCTTGCTTATACTTGCTCCTGTGGAGACTAAGGTCACTGCTAAATCTTGTGTACCACATTGGGGCATGCAGAAAATAAAAGTCTCCATCTGCAGGGAGGACTGGACAGGACAGGTGACCCTAAACTGACCAACAAGGGATTCCATCCCATATATGTCATGTTCAGTATAAAATTGAGAGATAATAAGGCTCAAAACTTTTCTTCAATGGCTGGCGCCCAAGGAGGACTCTGTTTTCAATCCCAGCCTGTGTGTTCTTGAATCCAGTTCTGGAATGCAGCTCCTGAATCCAGTTCCTGTCTGCCACTGAGTCCAGTCTCAGACTTCCTCAGTGCTTGCTCCACAGCATCTGTGGTGATGTAATTGATATCAGGGGGGGTTGGGTCTGGTATTTGTTTTGTATATATATATTTTTATATATTTAATTTTATTATTATTACTTTAATTAAAGCTGTTTTA
>JAAGNO010000567.1:36776-121989 GCA_033439905.1 Ceryle rudis | reverse complement strand
TTTTTATGTTTATTATTTTATTTTTAATTGGAGCTGTTCTAGTTTCCTTTCTAATCCATAAATCTCTCTCCCTTATTACCTTTCTCTCCCCAGTCTGGGAAGGGATGGGGGTTAACAGAGAACCTCTGTCATTTGTCTAGCAGCCAGTCCAACCTAACCCTTGACAAACAGAGACAGCAGACAATTTCATTAATTATTTCTGACACTATTTGAGGAGTCACGAAGAGAATGGGTTCTCTGTGGATTTAGGAAGAACCTTGATGCGTTCATAAGGAATCGGACGTTAGCACCTGGGGGTTCCTCACTCTTTTTTTTTTTTCTGAAATTTTAAAGCACATAGTGTGTGTTACAGTGACACCTGGGCACTCTCTTTCAGTGTAAGAGTATTAGCAGCTTTGGGGTAAGGAGGAAGAGAGCAAGTGAAAGGCTACACTAGGAACCAGGAATGGGAAGGAAACTTTTGGATTACATTTTCCCTTTAAATCTTGCCAGAATTTGAGGAGCCCCTGAATACAGTGCAACTTCCCAACATCTTTCTACATTTGCTGTGCAAGAAGGGTTATTGGAGAAATGACTGGTAAAATAGGGAACGTTTTGGTAAGGGATGTGTTTTCAGAATGATGTTTAGAGATTACTTCAAGTGAAAGATTTTATTTTGTATAGGAGCACTCTCTGCCTCTGACATCGATGTGTTCCAGTTCATTTGCAGTCTGCACACTGGTACTGTGTTTTCAAGTGAAAGGGGAAAATGGAAATTGCACAAATTCAAAGACTGTAGGGAGAGCAGAGGCCAACTCTGAGCAGAGCTAGCACTCAGCAGTAGGCAAAACTCCAAGAGCTGAAACTAAAGAAATCTCCAGGTCCTCATGAAATTAATCCCTGTGCAAAGGGACAAGGCAACCAGGCACATGCTTTTGTGAGTGCCTTCCTGCAGCCCTCAGGGGACTCTGGGAGCATGTAGGGCTTGTTCTGGCTTTCTTTCACAACCCAGGGTCCAGGGGAATACAGTTACAGGAACTCTTTCCCTGAAGAGACAACAGCTTTAAAGTGGATTGGCAGAATGCAAATGAACGGAGCCATGCAGACCCAGCTTTGGCCTTACTCCTGCTGCTAAGGACAAGCTACTTGGCCTCTGCACAGCAGTGCTTTCATTGTTACTCACTGAATTCCCTGCCCTGCTCATCATTTTCTCCTCTGCACTTGCACGTGCAAAGCACTGTACAGGATCTAGCCGTGTAATCTGACAGAGCAGCTGCAAAACCTTTCAGAGGCCTGGATTTGAGGCTTGACCTGCACCTACTCCAAAATCACTGTGCTAAAATGGCTCCTTGGCTGGTAGCTCCTGAGTTCAGGATCTCATGGAGCTATGGGAGAATGATCTGAACAAAAGGTCCACTAATGAAACAGCAAAATCAGCCAGCTCCAGGGACTTGTTTAATTTCATTAACCGGATAGATGTTGCAATACCTCCTGCAGTAATTGTTATGTTGATCTTGTCTCTGTGCTCTTGAATGAAAGAGGGGAGCATAAGATCTCCATTTCATCCCAGAGCTCAGACAAGCCAGCCCTACTCTGCACCCTGTTAGTGATCTTCAAAAGGCATTATCTATAAAAGTAGCTTTCTGGGATGCTGTTCAATCAATGCCCATTATCCTTTCAAATTCTTCAAGCTGTATCAGGTTAGATAGTTGCTGGTATCATAGCTGGAAAACCAACCAACCTGCAGAAATATTTGCTTAGTTCTTTGTTGAGCACAATGAGGTTAGGATTAGTCAGTCAAGGCATTAGATTAATGCTATTGGTAGCCATGGCAATTTCCGTTTGTGTGACAATCCATGTCACCTTTCCCATTAAAATTCAGCTTAAAATACCTATGAGAATCCTACAGTCCTCTCTGAATCCCAGGAATATCACATGGCATCATTCAAGACAGAATAAATCCAAACACATCTGAAGCTTTATTCAAATAAGCTGAAACCGCAGTACGTTCAATTAAAGAAGAAAAGCATTAAAAACCTGAGAAATGGACTGTGTGCATTCTAATTCTGATCAGGGTCATGCTGTGATTCACTACATTTCTAAGGCTTAGAGTTCCTTTAAACAAATATGGAAATTTTCCCCTCTGCTTCCTGTTTACTCAGTAGCTAAGCCTAGAAGACCAAGCTTTCACCTGAACAGAGGTGAACACTTCTGGCAAGATCATCTCCATGGCTGCTAAAGATGCTGCACACACCTGATGAAGAACAGAAGGCTTTCTGTACATGGCCATACCACTGACCCTGGCAACCCAGATTGCTCATAT
This sequence comes from Ceryle rudis, assembly GCA_033439905.1. Taxonomy (NCBI): domain Eukaryota; kingdom Metazoa; phylum Chordata; class Aves; order Coraciiformes; family Cerylidae; genus Ceryle; species Ceryle rudis. Next base: position 119,687 of record JAAGNO010000567.1, on the reverse strand, counting down.
CTGATTCCGAGTTCCATGCTCAGTTTTTTAGTTATAAATCAGGGTTTTCTTCACCTCAAGCCTGTTGAGTTGTTATCACTTTTGTGTAGTCACCAACCAATTATTATAACTGTGCTGCCAAAATTACTGTCGTAGGAGTGGAATTGGACAAACAGAGCTTGCTGACTGTTAGTGGCTTAAGTACGGAAGTGGAACAGGAGTTGACATCCTTCTGCCCAGCCTCCAGTTCACTCCCTGATTACTGACCACCAGCTGAAGGCAGTAACAAGTAGCTGGAACATACTTACATCTTGAACTGCCACAGCTGTTTGCAGCTGACCATGCTTGGCTGCATCCTTTTGTAGCCAGTGCCAGCTACAGAAAAAATAGAAATTTTTGCTCTTGTGCTTACCATTGGGAATTACTGCCTCAGTGTGCAGGGCCTCTGCTTCTAAGCTCTGCCTAACCAAAAGTTCTCTATTTAGAAATGCATCAATTACCTCCTGCTAAAGGTCTACTTCATTCACAGGAGTGCCTTGATCAAAGCGTGTAATAAGCAAACATGGCAACAGACATTTTCAGTCCATTATTTTATCATAATATTCCAGTTTCCTACATTGAACCTCTCTTAAGGAAGCAAGGGTTCAGAATGGCAGATTTTTCCAAACTAAGGTTATATATTTGTTATCTAATACTGAAATATATCTTAGGTCAGCAGAGGGGAAGGTTGGAAAAATGTATTTTGCACACTGTTCCCAAACACTTTTATTCAGAAGATGTTGGATTATAGTGTTTAGAAATGCAGTACATCAAACATAAAATAAATTAAAATAAATAAAATAATATACAATATAATAATAAAATTAAAATTTAACATAAAAAGATACCTGTGTACATGAATACTGAAATGGTTTCACACCTGAGCTGGGTAGTCCTTTTTGCATGGCAAGGAATCAAAAGATGCTTAGGACCTGCAAATACCACTGTGGCCACTCAGAACTTTGGAAAACCACACCACTTTTGCCCAGACACCCGTGAGCCAGGAACACCTCCAGCACCTCAGCCTGAAGCAAGTCAGAGTGTCCCACTTTGAAAAAGCTGCAAGTACCCTGTGCCATTCCTAGAAACTATGGCAGATTTACTCCTAGATGTGAAATCGTAAATAAATTTGTCAGGTTTTCAGAGGTGTCCATTTCAACACACAGCCCACTCACTTCTCATGCACAGCCTGCATTTGCCACAGTGCAATTTGCTCTTGGTTTATGCCTTGACCTTCACCACCACCATGTCATTAGACAGCCTTCACTTCTATGATCTGACCATTTTGTCATGTTGTGCGATTGCACGTAAACCCCTTCTCCTCTAGATCTTGTGCTAAGATTATTTTTGTAGTTTGTTGTTAGAAAAGTCTTATGCTCAACTATGAGCTAAATAAAACAATTTTCTTGCCATCAAATATTTAAACCCACTGTGCTGGCATGGACTCAAAGGGAGGGAGTGAAATATGGCTGAGAAAAAAATGGAAAACTCAGAAATCTTTATTCTACAGATATTTCCATCAATAACGTAAATTATGCAGCTGTCCTCAAACAGATCAGGCTCACAAACAGCACAGTTCTCAGATGCAGAGAGAACCTGAGGAAAATACATTCATTTGAAAATAAATTTTCTTTGCATGTTCCCAGATATTTTCTGAAGCCTAGTACTGTCTGAACCACTGCGAGAGGTTACAGAGCTGTGAATGTCTTTTCTTAAATTGTGAGGTAGCAGGAAAGTTGATATGTTATGTACTCAAATTAAAGGCTTTTTTGAAACTGAGCTCAAGTGAACTGCAAATTCATATCAGTAGGATGCCAGTGCCCTCTGTGCTTGCTGCCTATGTCTTTAAGAACACAGAGTCAGAGACTTCCAGAGGAGACGTAGGACCATCATCATCTCCCTGCCTCCTACACTAGCAAGGGGTGGTGCCTAGTTGCAAAGCCTGTTTTTGATTTCGGGATTCCGGGACCCTCTTCAATCACCTCACCCTCCTCACCCACTGAAGCTGCAGCTGCCATCCACAGCCCCGGTCAGCACCCAGTAGGCAGAGGTGCTATGGTACTGCTGCTAAATGTAGTTTCTGCAGCTCCCACCTGCAGAGAGGTCATGGTGTGCTGGGTCACCTGGACTCCGGTCTAGGAAGAAGCCTAGGAAAGGCTTGTTGTTGTTGCTTGGGCTTGTTCAGCCTGAAGAAGAGAAGGTTCTGGGGAGACCTTATTGCAGCCTTTCCATAATTAAAAGGGGCATATAAGAAAGATGGGGACACCCTTTTTAGCAGGACCTGTTGCAATAGGACAAAGAGTGATGTTTTTAAACTGAGAGAGGGTAGATTTAGACTGGAGAGAAGGAAGAAATTTTTTACAATGAGGATGGTGAAACACTGACCCAGGTTACCCAGCGAAGTGTTAGAAACCTCATCCCTGGACACATTCAAAGTCAGGTTGGCTGGGGCTCTGAGCAACCTGCCCTAGTTGCAGATGTCCCTGCCCACTGCAGGGGCGTTGGACTAGATGACCTTTAAAAGTCCCTTCTAACCCAAAGTCTTCTATGGTTCTATGATTCTAAAGCCAGCTAGCAAAGAATCAAGAAGTACCTACATGAAGGAATAGTGGGACTTGCTGGACTTGTTCCCTTCCTTGGACTGCATTTTGAGTATCTCCCTGCTCATTATGGATGAGGGTAAGTCTGGCTTTTGACCACAGGAAAATTCTGACAGGTGACATACATGATTGGCTTGCCTCTGTCCTGAGGTGCTCTTTAGCTGTGCTTTAAAAGGCTGTGAGCATAGCCAAGACCACAGCAGGTGTGTCTGCATGGTGACATGAGATTAAAGAGGCCTGCCTATGTCCATTCAGATGCTACTGGGACACATTAGCTCAAATTCTCAAGCTGTTCAACATCCATGATGCCTGAGGGTTTTTTCTCTGCAGTGTGCCAACCAAGGGACAAAAAGAAAGAGCACCAAATATCATGTCTTTTAAAATAATTGCAAAGGCTGAGAATAAAAGAGGGGAATATAGATGCAACTTACAGAGACAGAGGTGAGGAGATGAAAGAAGACTCATGGATCGCCTTCCAGTGTTTTATCAGAGAAATTAATGTTGGACATACAAAATTGCACACTGCTTCTGAGTTTAGCTGTATGATTTGGTAGCTTTTTTTAGTGATGCCATATGCTCAGACTGAAAAAGAAAGGACTGGCAAAGCTACAGGAACAGTGTTTATTTTCTGGAGGGGGGACCATCCCCAAATATTTTTATTGGACCTGGGTTAATTATGCTGCTGTATACTGAAAAAGGACAGGACATTATATGGTCTTAATTAGAAATATCAGCTAAGGCTTTGTATTTACAGAAAGCTTTAGTTACTTCTTTAAGGAAAAATTAGTCTGTTTCAAAGGACGTGAGACCATCTCACCTATCACCATTCACAGGACTGAACTTGTCCCCAGCCACCTTCACTGGCAAACGCACTTTGGCTGTTACACCCCTACTTTAGTGACAAACAAACAAATACAAGAGTTTATAGCTGCTTTGTGTCACTAGAACAGTACAAGGGCTTTGCACACAGGCCAGTGCACAGGCCAGGGTATCTGTCATTGAGTGCATACAAAATAATGCTTGGAAAATAATTTTACAAATGATAGACTATGCAAAGCTCTCTTCTTCCTGGCATTATTAATATCTGTGCAGTTATCAGACTGCAAATAAGTTTGAATCAAATGCAGCAGCACTTTATGAAAATAGAGTGTATATATCAATGTACATTGTATATAATTGGTACCATTTGAAATGATGAAGTGCTACTAACTGATCTTCATAAAATAATACTTTGCATTTATATAGTGCCTTCCATCTGAGATCTCAGAGCACTTTGCAAACATTACTGAATTAACTCTCTCTGAGCCCTCTGAGTTAGCTGTTGCTCTCCTTATTCTACAGATGTGGAAAGCAAAGGCAAAGATAAAGACCATATGAGGAAAGGGGGGTAAGGGCAGACACTTCCTGCCCTGTAAAAAAACTCACAAACTTTCTTTTTTTTTGAACAGAAGCTGTAAGCTTTCAACACCTCTGAAAATCAAACTACTTTAGCTGCTCTTTTGGATGTAAATGCCCAATTTAGCTTAAATGATTCCTTCAAAATCGTCCAGGAAGCGTTTAGGAGAACTGAGGAAAAGGATCCAGAAAGCTTGGCTCAAGGCCCTGTGCTTTGGCTGAGAGACTGTTCTCTGTGTACTGCCTGACCACTGTGACCACAGCCCGTGAAACCTAGCTTTGTCTTCTCAGGCTTTCCTCACTTCCCATAGTTTCCAGCAAAAAACTAAGAACAAAAGACATCTGCAGCTTTTGAGGGCAGTCCTGGATCCAATTTAAGGCCACAGGAACCCAGGATCTATGGCAATAAGGCAAGGTACATAGTCCCAACCTCTGTAGTATTCTAAGGAATTCTGAAATCAGATCAAGTCAAATTAATTAATTTAGTCAAATTAATTATTCTGGATAAAAATTCTCTCTGAAGAAACGATCACACGGATCTGGGATGGTCTGACAGAACAAGGCCAGGCACCTGCTTGGTGAGTATCAGGATGGGTATGGGATGGACAGTTGGAGGATAGCTACAGTGGCACCAGGAGCTTAATCTGGGTAAAATGCAGCCATGGCAGTACATTCAGCTTCACACTGAAATTGGGACTTTGCCTTCAGGACTGTATTCAGACAGACATCAATGTCCAAACTTGATGCTTCCTACTCCCTATCATACAGTGTCTTACTCAGATCACTGGAGGCTTTTGAGAGGTGTCTTACTCATCAGACTGGGTCAGGGACACAAAGCAATGCTCAGACACCAGAAGAGAGTCCTGATACTTCCAGGTGGCCTGTGGCTGGATTCTCCCTTCTTTCCTGGCACTGACATTGCCATGACTGCAGAGATCTGATCCCCCCCATATTCTGCAAGAGGAGAGCTCTGTGCTGGGAGCTTGCACTCTCTGGCCAGGGCTTGAAGGCAGGCAGAGAGGTGAGCAGATAGAGGGATGCTAATCAGGTCTCCAAACAGAAGTGCCAGATGCATCACTTGGCGAATGTCAGTTACCTCTAGTTTGCAGTGCAGCCTCAGCAAGCAACAGTTCCCTTCTCACCAGGGTAAAGATAAATGATGGTGCTCCAGAGAGAGCAGGGACACTCATGGGGAATCAAGGAATAACAGCCAATAAAATAAAGTGAAATACAAAAAACTATAGAGTAATATCACTTGACATGTTCCTTTATACCCTGTAGTAGGTACAGAGCCTGTCACTCCATTTTTTCATGAGACCTAATGCGCTGATCTGTATTTAGTCTCTGATTAGTGATTTTGGTCTGTGGTTTTTTATCTATCTATCTATCTATCTATCTATCTATCTATCTATCTATCTACCTACCTATCTATGTCCCCCTTACTGTGGTTTTTGGTTTTGTTTTTGTTTTTTAAAGACAATGCATTCTTAACTTTGTTTCTCAATTTATTGTTTGAAAGAAATAATTACTAAGCAAATGTGAAATGCATCACAATGCTTTGCAGAGCTGCCAGGAGGTCAAAGGTCTGGAATAAAAATGATGTTGAAACAATAATTAATTAGATGACATTCTCTCAGAAAATTTGCTTTGTGAAAAGCTATGGTGAATCAAGACAACAGAAAAGTGACAGAAAAAATGAGTAATGAGGGAAAGAGGAATAGGAAGAAAGAAAATCCATATGGGTAGTTTTATTCACTTCTGAAAATGATCTGATCTTTCTCAGCCATTGTCCTGGCCCCCAAACAGAAATCTTCTCCGATAAATAATTTCAAGCTGTTTTCAGTGACTAAGCCACAAAATGTTCCATCCTGAATAAATTTTACTTACTGCATGCAAAACTGATTAACATATTTCCAATGCATTTATAGGACTTCTGGTCTGCAGAGGCCATCTGTTTAGGGGAATTCCTGGAATAGCAATGTCATCTCCACAAGTAGGACTACGAAGAGGCCTGAAATCTCCACCATACTCCATACACAGCTGTATAGATGCTTCAGGAGCTGCTTGGGCAAATAAGGCTTTGTGTGACTCACTGGGCAAATACGTAATCTCTGCCTATACAGTGAACCTTCCTAAACCTTTTGTCCTAAATCACCTGTTACTTTATAACATGTTACCAAACCCTGTCCGGAAAAAAAGTGTGTGATGAAGGTCTATGGGAATGCATTTGCCTTCCATGCTGCTTTCCTTAGAAACCTCCTTCACCTGTCTTCATAACCTCAGCATGCCTGCTAGGACAGGCTGGCAGGTTCTTGTGCTCAGTAAATGTACTGGAGGAAAAAAGAGAAAAACTGTTTTCCATCCTTTAACTGTTCACTGAATTAGGATGAATTTGCCACGAAATCCCTGCAAACAGACAGAGGCTGTACTTCTTAAGGCAGAAAAATCACAGGAACTAAGATTCCTGTCTCAGAGATCTGACCAGATCTGTATGGTGACTAACCAAGACTTAAGAGCACTAGAGTGATGTGAAGCAAAAGACAGGACCATCAGTCCAAGTGCTGATCCCAAGATATTTTGAAAGTCCCTGTGTATCCTCCACAACAGCACACTGTTCATTGCCCTGCCCAGAACCGGAAGGGAATGGGTGAAGGGTATAGCAGTCTTTTGATGACAGTACCCCTTCCATTGCTACTGCCCCAGGGCTGAACTACAAATCACCAACTGGTAAGCAACAGGCTGGCAGAAGCCAGCAGTAGAGGATGAGTTTCCAAGTATTGATGGATGCATGTTTGGCTGTGTCTAGGAAACTATTCAAGGTCATGTCTTCCCCATGCCAAGGAAAGAAAAGGAGTCCCATGAATGATCTGGCTTTAGCCTATTCAAATCCCCCAGCTTTCCTTGGAAGTGGAAAGTTCAGCAGCTGTTTAAGAGACCCTGAGGATGTCTGACCAACATGCTTATTTATAAACTTCCTCTTATACTTTGTGACAGAAAATAGATATAATAAATACCATTCTGTGGAAGAAAAGCAAGGAACAGATACAGTTGGAGAACACTCTGCAAGGATATGCACAAACCTGCTGTGATTTGGAAGCTTAGATGTGCCCTAACATACTGCAATTATTAAACCCCAGGTATTAGGGAAATCACATCTGTCTGTGTTGTGCAGCTGAATTAGCTAGGCTGCTCTCATTGTCTAATAAAAAGGCAGCTTTCATGTATTTCTCAGATTTATATGTGTGGTGATACTCAGAAGCAAGTTGTCAAAAGCATGTTTTTCAAAGGTGGTGTTTAGAGCTAATACAAACTACACAGGGGAAAAAATAATCCAGATTTTGCGGGTCTAAAAGGATGAGATTTGCAAAACTGCCTCAGGACTTTCTAACATCCCGATTCTATTCAGAATGAACGTATGAACTGGAAAATGCAGCAAGGTCTTGAACTTCTTTAGATTAGGGGGATGATCCCCCATTTTAGCTCAAAGACTATTCCTGCAGAAGACAAGAGTTCTATATGGATTAGGGGCTCAGAACTGGGCTGACAGGTTGGTTGCATACAAGTGTTTTCAGGTTTTGATATCCTCCTTAAGGCAGTGGTATCTCTTCTGCCTCTCTCCCCATTAGGTTTTTCTAAAGAAGCCCATTTTCACCTGAGTAAATATTCTGCTCCTGTCTTCATTTTTACACGAGCGTTCCACTTTGTGCTAGAAGCTCGCTACGGTAGCAGTACTCTGGGGATGCCGCTTTAATAGATTCATAAGGTTGACATGTTTAAGTGGGATTTCATTGTATTACACAGAGGATTTTTTCCTAAGGATGTGATTATTCTAGGACTGATTCTACTGCTGTGATATGACCACTTTTGGCACAGTGCATGCATGGCATGGGATTAGTCTTCTGGCACCATATAAAATGACTTAGACATGTTGTGTTACTTATTAGCATGTGGTATGGCAGATCATTTTACAAAGGCAACAGCTGCAACCATTACTCCTACAGTTATGTCATAATTTGGTATGTCAAACACCTCTGCGTAGTGCAGGCAGGAGGAACATTTATTCGTCTCACTTGTCAATACATTTGTTTCCATCTTCTTATGCTTCTCCTTTTTGCAGTAGTAAAACAATCCACCCTCCATACAGCTAGCTTTCCTGGGAGCTTGGAGAGCATGCAAAGAGAAAGGTACTCAGGAGCTGTGGAGATCAGCACATTGCAAAACCCTGTATAGAACAGATTCATACAAATGCTATGAAGCCAACGTATGAGCACAACCATGACAAGACAGTCAGCTCTTCTGTGTACAGCACAATCAGTTACCACTGCCACGTTTACTGCACTCATTTGCAATTGACTTCAGCTTCAGGGAGCCAGGATCTCTGGGTTATCTGGTGCTGTGCAGAGGCTGCGGACGGACTCTGCAGAGGCAGCACTTTCAACCCCTCAGAGGGTACCCCCGCTCGCAGCTGGGCTCCCCAGCTAGCTAGCTCTGAACCACATGTCACCTCAAGGGAAAGAGATCACTATATGCAAACCTTGACTTGCCCCAGGCAGGATGGCTGCCCGTCAGATAGGAACAGTGTATTCAGACAAAAAGGGGGGCCTCTGGATCACAGTCACCTCTCTGGGGCTCCAAGTATGTTGGGTGAGTGCAGCAACATGAGCTAGTCATTTCTGGCTTTTACACCCTGCCCTTAGCCTTTATTCCAGTACCTTCTGCCTCACGGTACAAACTACCCAGAACACAGGCTTGCTGAGTAAAGGATAACCAGCTGGCAAATGCAGCCTGAGGTGATATTTCAGTTTCTCTTCAAGTAATAAAATTGCATGTAGTGTCACAGGCACAGTGTACCCCACTGGGCAGGGGAGCTAACACAAGGTGATCTCAAGGAATGGGAGGTGGATATAAAGCTTTCCTTTGGCTTTTTATTAACTCAGATTCCTACAGAAAGTTGGAAGCAGCCTCTCTGGGTGAGTTCATGCTGTCTCATCCCTCTGCAAAAGGTTGGCTCCACCTTACTGCCAGCTCTCCATGGCCCTCTCCCTGATGACGATGAACAGCACACAAAGCTCAGCCAGATGAGCTTTCTGTGTGGGTGCAGCTTAGTCTACGTTGGGAAAATGAGCTGTTCCCAGTGTAACACATGGTAAAGCCTTCACTAAAGCAGCCCATTATGGCCTAAATGGGCGAGGAGCTTTCAGAGAAGACACCCACCAGCAGGTCTAAGGAGGTAGACTGTGTCAGAGCAGTCATGAGGATCAGCTGGGGCTGGCCCTAAGGTGGCCACCACTAGAGGAGACATCTTTTTAAGCCATCCCTCCTGGGAAGGAAGCTGCCCCAAAGTCACATCTAGTGAAATGCTGCAAGAGACAAACACACTGTGACTTTGGAGCTGCAGCTGAAAGAAGAATTCTGTTTCGATCCTTCTTACAGTTATCCCAGCATAAATCAGTATGAGCTAGTGTTTTGCAGCCATCCTGTCCCTTCTAGCCCCCTCCTCCACATGACTTATCTATTTGCTTTGAAAGAAGGAAGAAGACAGAAGGGAGACGGGGGTGGAAGGGGACCCAGATTGCAACCTGCAGCAGCTGACATTTTTTTATTGTCTTTTAATTAAATAAGCCTTAAACACAAGAGGACATGCAAATTCCCCTGTGTGCCCTCCTCCTCTTCCTCTTAAAAACTCATTAAGGAAGAGTACCACAATTAAACTAGGAATGCAGGGTTGCCTCTCCTACTTTCAGGCTGCCCTCTGTACATCTTTGCTTGGACAAAAGGTCACTGCAGAACAATGCAAGATGACTACAGCTGCCTTTCATCCTGTTGTCAAAAGGCAACAACAGAAATCCAGTATAAGTGGCAAGGGGCAGAGGGATGAGTGAGTGGGGGGAAGAAGTTTGTGTCTTCAGACATCCCCCTTTCTTCTCCAGTTTGATAATACTCTACCTCCAGTTTGATAACAGTATCTCTGATTCAACAGATCTTCAGCTGCAGCTGAAGTAAGAGGAAATGCATTTGTATTGCAGTGACCTCTGATGAATAGCAATGCCCAGCAGGGCAGAAAGTACAGAAGCTGATGCCCACCTTTCTCGACTAGATCTGGACCATAGGTGGGATCCTGTCTGCAAGAAGTATCTTACTCCAGTGTTTCATGGGTTTCTATTTGCTTCAAGGCATTTTCTGTGTATATTCAAGTGATTCTAAGTGTCTAAAGGCCACCCCTTTTTCTACACACAAGTAAATGGAATCCCTAAGATCTGCCATTGCAAAAAGAGGAAAACTCCATCCATAGAGACCCTGCAGAGGGCACACATCCCAACAGCTGTTAGTTATCTCCCCTTTGGAGGTAAGTTAGAGAAGTAGTTATGTTAAAATCAGGCCTGGCACCACAGTGATACAAGAGTAAATCCTTAGATAATTTTGTGGTGAACATAAACAAACACATGTGTGCATGCTTCTGGTGCCCTTTATGCATCTTGGCCACTGTGACATGTCTGGCTCATAATCTCACCTACACTTTTGTCTCATGGAGGCTCTTGTGGGGCTGGGCCAAGAGATTAACTTCATTCAGTCTTCTCTGTAGGCAGTTCATACGAAGGCAGTTTTCTTTCAGCAGGTGTTGCCCTTGCACAAGGGAAAATCGCTCGCAAGAGAAGAATAGTCAGAAGTAGAACAGAAGGATGCTAGCACTGACCTCCATGGGGGACCAGCATATTCAAGTGAAAGTCCTTGAAATGATCTGTCCACATTTTGCTTTTCCCAGCAGGGATCTCTGAGTAGAAATTATTTAGTCACTGCCTCAGCTCTGAAAGACCCTCCTGCCCACCTTCTGGAAGCACCTGAGGGCCAGGTGATTTTTAAACTATTGCCTTGTTTTTCCTTGCAGATCTGACAGCTGATACCTCTGGTGCCTGTCTGTTCTCCAACTGACAAATAATCTCTTTCTGATTTGAACAGCTAAGGAACATCTTGAGCTTGTCACACTGGAGAAGATCCATCAGTCTCTTGTGCCACAAGTGAGGTGTTTGATAAATGCTGTTTGTGCAGCCATTCTGGGGTATTAATTCCTGGCATCCCACTTGTATTTTGATTGTTTCACAAAGAACAACAACATATTTTAACTCTTTGCAAATGAAGCAGTATTCTGTTGTTATGGTAACTCAAGTTCTAAAAATAATATAAAGAAAAGACCACCTTTAATTGATATCACAAGAAGTTGTTATGGTAACTGGAATTTTAAAAGTAACTAGGTTAAACTCTGTTTCTTTTTATCCAGAGCTTTGCATAAACAAATTCTGATTAAAATATCAGGTTTAATTTAATCAGTTAATTAATGTCACTAAATGTCATTTATCTTATAACTCTCATTTATATTCAGTGCAAAATTACCTAACTTGCCGAGTTCTAACTATCCAGCCATCAATCTGGTATTCTGGAATGTGTTGACTGTACAAAATATTTCTGGTCATGGAGTGGTTAAAATTGAACGCACTGCTTTTATATCATGTGATGGGCCTATTTTTCTCCTCAGTAGCATGGGTATAATGCCATCAGGTAATCCTGCTATGAAAGTCAAGTGTGTACTATATGAATGAAGGTATACGCTCTGCCGACTTCTGGATCTCTCCAAGACAAGTATCCTTCAAACTCTTCTCTATTGTCTCACTCCTCCTCTGCAGTGTCCAGACTTTCTGCCTCTGCACCCTTTTCCCCCCAGGCTTTCTCACCTTTCTGCCAAAATGACTCTCTCCTCCCTCTGTCAGAACTGGCAAATCATTTCCCACCCTAACCTTCTAAACTGGCAGTGACATTTTCTCCACTGTGGGTGCATTTTCCTCTTTCAAAAGCTGCCTGTCTCTTCATTGCACCATATCTGCCATTTGCATCAGTTATACTTCCCTGGCTTGTGCTCCCGTTCTCTTTAAATGTCCCAGATTGCCCCACAAGCGCTTCCAGTGTGCCCCAAGTTACTGCAGCTAAGCCAAGCTCTCTGACCATTTTGCTGGCAGGTTCCTCTGTAACCTCCGTTTACCTTTTCCACTAAACTTAATTTCCTTGTCCTTGCTATCCACAATCTGAACTGCATAGCTCCTGGTTACCTCTCAATTCTCTGCTCATTTTTTAACAGATTAATAGAGTGAAAGACACAGAAAAGTTCACTATGACCATTTAGTCTAACAAGATACAAATTTCATCCAGGAATTTCTCTGTTGAATCTGTAACTCCTGTTTGAATGATTAGTGTGTCTTTTACAAAGCCACCTAGTCTTGATTAAAAGACTGCAACTAATGGAGAACCCACTGCATCCCTAGATAGCTTGACCTAAATATTTAACCCTCCCTGTTAAAAATAAATGTATCATATCTTTCATCCAAATGTGGCTAGCCTCAGCTGACAACCCTTGGATCTCTCTGTGGACTTTAATGTTTGAGCAGTTCACCTCAAGGGAAAAAAATACTGTGGGTCAGCTTCCCTGTGATAATCACCTGTAGTCATGTTCTTACCTACAGCAAACTACAACAAGGGTGAGATGGTTTATTAGGGGAGCCTGTCTCCCGGGGTAAGAGGGGTAAACACACACTTGTAGAAAGGGGACAAACAGCTCTTGCAGAGCAGCTGGTATAAGGTAATTTATTTTTCCTGGTACCTTGTCTATATGTCTTCCTTTCTGCTGCAGTTTCTTTCACAGATGGAAGATTAGCATCAGAGATCTTCTCATGATATTGATGCTTATACATCTCAGTAAAATCACTTCTTAACCTTCCTTTGAATAACCTAGAAAAGACTTTCACAGCATTATCCTAGAGAAGATTGTGACTCATGGCATAGACAGGTTTACTCTTCACTGGGTTAAAAACTGTCTGGCTGGATGGGCCCAGAGAGTTGTAGTAAATGGAGTTAAATCCAGTTGGCAGCCGGTCACCAGTCGTGTCCCCCCCAGGGCTCCGTTCTGGGGCTGGTCTTGTTTAATATCTTTATCAATGATCTAGATGAGGGGATTGAGTGCTTCCTCAGCAAGTTTGCAGACAACAGCAAACTGGGTGGGAGTGTCGATCTGCTTGAGGGTAGGGAGGCTCTGCAGAGGGATCTGGATAGGCTGAATGGACTAACTGAGGTCATCTGTATGAGGTTTCACAAGGCCAAGTGCCAGGTCCTGCACTTTGGTCACAACAACCCCAGGCAATGCTACAGGCTTGGGGAAGAGGGGCTGGAAGGTTGCCTGGAGGAAAAGGACCTGGGGTGCTGGTCGACACCTAGCTGAATATAAGCCGGCAGTGTGCCCAGGTGGCGAAGAAGGCCAACGGCATCCTGGCCTGTATCAGAAACAGCATGGGCAGCAGGAGTAGGGAAGGGATGCTGCCCCTGTACTCTGCACTGGTGAGGCCACATCTCAAGTACTGTGTTCAGTTCTGGGCCCCTCACCACAAGAAAGACACTGAATTGCTGGAGCAAGTTCAGAGAAGGGCAACAAAGCTGGTGAAGGGTCTGGAGAGTAAGTCCTATGTGGAGAGGCTGAGGGAATTGGGATTGTTTAGTTTGGAGAAGAGAAGGCTGAGGAGAGACCTTACTGCTCCCTACAACTACCTGAAAGGAGGTTGTAGTGAGGTAGATATGGCCTCTTCTCTCAAGTAAATAAAAATGGAACTAGAGGAAATGGCCTGAAGCTTCACTAGGGGATGTTTAGACTGGATATTAGGAAGAATTTATTATTGAAAGAGTAGTCAGGTGCTGGAACAGGCTGCCCAGGCTGCCCAGGGAGGTGATGGGGTCATCATCCCTGGAGGTATTAAAAAAACCTGTAGATGAGGCACTTCAGGGCATGGTCTAGTGGGATGGTGAGATGGTGGGTTTTTTAGTTGTTTTTTGTTTGTTTGTTGCAGTGATCTTAGATGTCTTTTCCAACTGTGACAATTCTCTGATTCTGTGACTGTTTAAGTCTTTCATTGCAAGGCAGAATTTCCAGGGACATGTATCATTCTTTCAATTGTTTTTGTATTGCTTTTCCAGTTTTCTTCATCCTTTCTGGATGTCTGAGCTTGAGCACTGGACACAGAATTCAGCATTCCCATATCAAGAAATGACATCAAGCCCTATTAAATCCCTTTGTTTACTTGCCCAAAGCAATGCATCAGCCCCTGTAGCACCTGCTTCACACTGGGAATTCACATTAATTTGTTCATCCAAAATAGCCCCTACATCATTTACAGAATTTCTGCTTTCTAGTTCTCAGTCTGAAACTGAAAATATTACCTGCATTCTTGGTCCATATATATGTGACCTTCCCAGCGGCTGTTTGTATACACCAGTTTTCTAAAAGAATCCAGCTTACCAAGCAATTCAGATCTTGCCGTAGGAATGCTTTGTCCTCATTAGCATCACTTATCATGCCAGAGATGTTTATTTAATCTGCAAAGTTTACCAGTAGTGCCACCTTCTTCCACCTCAATTGTAACTTCCTTTGCATTTGCCTCCAAGCTTTCAACCTTGCCTCCTTTTCTGCTTTTAAATCTCTAGCTTTCTAAACCCCAACTCCAAAGCAACAATTTGCCGAAAGCCCTGGGTCTGCCTCCAGAGCAGTGCAAGCAAATCATAAGATTGAAGAATCCCGTTAAAAAAAGAAATCTCAGAAATTATCGTTTAAGAGAAACACACAGAAAACTGCCCTCGTCAGCCACAGCACATCCCAGTTCACTGCATCTACTCTTTAATCGGTGCCTGGCTATTCTCTAAACTGAGACAGATCCCTGTGTTGTGGAGCTCCTTGCACACAGTTAATACTATCAGCATATTATTATAAATCATACTAACAGCAAATGCGCATGCAGCATGTGTCTTGTAAGCACAAACATGCAAACAGCTATGAGTCAATCTATTTGCCTTTTTTTGATGTACTGTAATCAATACATAATCCAATTGTGGAAAGGATTGTGTTTTGTTCTTACGAAAAGGAAAATTCTCCAAGTGCAAGTGGTTTCATATCAAATGCTTCTCCAACAATTAAGCTTTTAATTTAATCAACATGAGTTAAAAAATATAATCTTTCTCCCTCACAGCTGCCAGCTAGAGAGAAATAGATTTTACTTTGCATCTTAAAAAAAAAATCCACAACCAAACTAAAAGCTACCTTGTCTTCCCTTTAAATGTTTGATTGCCAGTCAAGCAGTTTGCTGTAACTGTCCTGCTTAGCTCCCTCATTGAAATGGACATTTCTAAATTTTGGCATCATCTCTTCTCCCAGCTAATGTTGATTCTGATATTTTGCTTTCCCTGCATGTATGATCTTCGGCTGATATGAATGGTGTCACCTGCTTGTCCTGAGAGTAGAATATTATAACTGATGACATTCACGGAATAGCTAAGAGGAGGATGCTAAATGGAGTCCTACAAATTTATGCACCAGTAGTATTTATTAAGTAGGACTTTATGGAGTAGCCACAACTCTTGTGCCAATCTTAAAAATTAACTGTGAATCTTTAGTCACTGGATTTAAGGGGAGAGGATTTCTTGTGTGAAATGACAGGGAAAGAATCACCAAATATTATTGCTTAACAGCAATGAGTAAACAGCTTTGGAAAATCACAGATCACTAGATGTATTCGGAGGTCCAGCTAAAGTTCCATGTCTTCTACCACACACCCATAGTGCCTATTATTAGAAAATCCCTAGGAGTTTAGAATATGCAGATGATTTTTAATATTTTGTGTTTGAGGTGTACATAGGAAAGCAACTGATAAGAATGTGCAATCTATTTTCTAAACAGTAATTAGGTTAACAGAACATATTCATCATTTAATATAGTCATCAGAAATTACTGGAATTAATCTTTTTCCTGTAGAAGCTTTTAGGAACATTCCCCTTTATCTTTTTTTTTTTTTTTTTTTTTTTCAGAGAAGTTTCGGGTGTTTGACATTCTAAAGTACCTCTCTGGTGTTTTATGGTTTAAGTATCTCCCCCTCCCTCCTTCTCTGTCCATTTGGCACCATGGCTATATCTCAAGTCTCATGGTGTTCTGCCGCCACCTTTCTTGCTGAGCCTGCTGTAGGGACACGGCTCTGCTGCTTTTACAACCACAATCCCAGCCCAGGGCGAGATAGAGAACAGCAGGTTTGGTGTGGGACATAATATCACGGTTTTAGAATCAAGACAGTTGGGACCTGCTCATGTACTTCATTTGGATAAATAACAGGAAGTTAACAGGAGCTCTGATAGTCATCACATAAAAATCTGATTAATGCTGTTAGAGAACAAGGTCTCCCTTCCCAGGGAACCCAAGCCACAGATGTATGTGATGAGGTACATATGAACCTGACACATGGGACTCCGGTACCCACAGAAGCAGTTTGCTGACACAGCTCCATGACTGAAATCTTTTACTTACAGGTATTAAGTGTCTGTTCACAGCAAAGTGCAGAAATAGTTACTGTATATTTTTCCCAGCCCCTGCAGGGAGAGGTTTGAAGCCCTTTTGGCCCAGCCAGAGATTGTTACATCAGAAAAATATTTGGAAGCACAGATCCAACTGAATGAATCTGCAGCTGGGCCAAGCTTGTGTATGAGTTACTAGAGGCACAACAGCTGGAGGACAGGCAGGGGAAGTCAGAAATTGCTCAGCTGAATCCTCTCCAGACCATGTTTGACATGTTATTTGTCTTCTTCTTTTACAAGTTTCTCTTGCCACAGAAGTGGGGGAGAGAAGTATAGCTCAAAGAGCTGTTTACTTTTCTGTTGAATGACCAATTTGGAATGAGCACAATCAGTCTACAAGGGTGAAAACACAGCCCTATCTTGCTAAAACAAATAAAAAGCTAAGAAGTTAGCTTCTTCAAAAGTTTTTCCACCTCCAGGAGAAGAAATGGGGCTTAATTCCATCTCTCACTCACTCCCCTCTCAGGAGTGGACCTTTTATCAGCTACAACACCAAAATCTTCCACATCAGACAAAGTCAATGTCTTCAGAAGTAACACGCATAGATGGCTGTGTAGCTGCTCACAGCCTCTGAGCTCTTTTAAAATCAGTTGGATGTACCATCATCTACTGTGCATTAGTGGACATATGGGATAAGGACTGGCATTTCTGCCTATTATTCTTTCCTTCTGAAGGGTTGAATCCACTCTGCAACAACCCCAAGCTGTGAGTCACTGCTAGGGACTGCCTCGAGCATGTGTGCTGGGAGAAGCCAGTGGGAATGTTACAGTGGAACCCCAAAAGGTATCTAGAAAGTGCATACTACGTGAGATATTTTAATATCTAATAATAATCCATATGAATATTTTTCGGCCAGGTGTTCCAGCTTATTCTTTCCCAAAATATTAAGGTTAAAAAGATTCAGTTCTGCTGTAATTGGGCTTTCAGATTCCTAGGAAAACAGACAGTCCTCACCAAACATTGCAGCTCTTCTTAGGAGATTCTGCCCAGAAACAGATTTTGAATTTGGTCATATTCTGTTGAGAAAAGGTTCACAAAGTTCAAGGCAAAGAGAGCATGGCTCCTGGGCATATACTAGAAGCATATGTGCCAGCTTCCATGAGCCCAAAGCAAATTTCCCCATAAAACAGACCAGATTCCTTCCGCATTTGTGTTAAACTGATTTGTCTCTTCCTTTGCTACTCTTGCAATTTCCAGCCAGCTCCCAACCCAATTGCATTTTCCTGAAGAAAAACAACTCCTTGTATTTACAGGGAGTACAGTAAGCAAGAGAAGCATGAGGTTACATAAAGGATTTTCTCTCCTTCAGAAATGAATAATGAACACGATGAGCTGCCCAACAGAAAGAATTGCCCTTGATTCAGTGGATTAATTTGCTCAATAGCATGAAATAAGACAATTTAAGGGAAATTAGAATTAATATAAAACATTTGTCTTCAGACACAGTTAAACAATAACATGGAAGAGTATGATAGTCAGTCAAGTGTACAGAGAGGTTTAGACTGTAATGCTGCAGCCATCTTAAAAAAACCCCAAAGAGTTTGATGTCAGATACTGTGTATATATTTTTTCTTATCATAACACAGTTGCTATATTGCTAGTAGGTAATTATACAGCCTTGTTAGAGAGAGGCAGACTGACAAACATACTTGCCTGTGCTTGCTGTTTTACCTAACTTATTAGTAGCATTTGCTTTAGAGTAGCACCCAGGAAGACAGTTCATAGTCTGACTTACTATTTTGCAAGGCACTACATAAACAGACACTGTGAAGACTGCCCTTGTATTTGGAGAGTTTACACTCTGATGTCTTTTCTAGCTCTGCCATGAAATGCTACGTCTGATGGGGAATGTCCACAGAACCTTTTGATTTTTTTCCTAGCATGTTTCTTAGAAAATCCTGCTGCTGCTTTTTTCATTGTTGTATTATGACAGGCAAATCTCTGCAAGTCACAGGTCTCCTCTTCTTTTCCAGAGTTACTTTTCTTTGTGCTTTGCACCTGATGACACTCTGACTGATTTGTGCACATCGTGTGGTAGAAATAAAGCTCCAGGGTCTCGAGATGTGCAAGTTTACATCCCCACGCATAACCAGGTGATCTGAATCCATAACTGGCCTTGGAAGCAATGGGTAACAGATTGATTAAGTGCAATTTTACCATGGTACACAGTGCTACTAACAGTGTAAGCTGCCACTTCAGCCACTGTAAGCATGGCAGAACTGCCAGAGTGGCCTTCTCCTGTGGAGATTAAGTCAGGAGATAAATCACCATGGGTGGGCTTTAATACACTGTCTACACTTTTAAAGTCCTGGTGCCTAGCAAGTTGTTGTCCCTGGGCGTATCACCAGCAATATTTATCTATGGATGGACATGCTCCCCATAAATATTATTGTTTATGGTTAAGTGGGTAAATGTTAGAAATAATAATAAAGAAATGCGAAATGAAAGGATGACTCAATCACTTTCCTGATGTTGGGGACTCAACTTCTCAGTGAAATGGGTCTGTGATGGCTCAACGAGTGAGAAAGAACAAGAAGAAAATATACTGCATTCCTTCTAGCCATAGCTCATATCCAGCACTCCAGCAGCAGGCACATTCCCAGCTGTGCACTGCACAAAGGACTGGGTTCAAGAAGGACTTACATTGTGCCCAGAAGAGCTGACCTAGACAGTCCAGATAACTGTGGCAGTCAATGGATCAGGCCTTGAATAGGAAGAGATATCACTTATGTCTCCTAAGATGAACATTTCGTTTGAACGTAGCCACAGAGAAAGCAGGGGGTGGCTCTCTGTCTGCAGCCCACTCCTCTCCTGTGTTACCCATGGTGGCCTGAGGAAGCTGCTCAGAACTGTTCCCCAAGTGTTTCTTGACTGCCATGACAGCACATGTTCTACAGTCTTCAGAGATATTATGGGGGACATCCTGCCTGGGAGAAGCCAGTCCTTCACAGGGATTTCTGCTGACTCACAAGGCCTTCTGCATCTTAAACACTTAATGCCCTGGAGCTTACAGGTTTACAGCTCAGCACTGTGGAAAGGAGGCAAGCAGCTTTTCCCATGACTTAGAAAAGGGCAGGGGGTATAAGTATACACCTCTCCCTCCATTGCTAAGTGAAAGTAGCCCCAGCTCCATCCCAGTAAGACAGCGAGGAAGAGGAGGGCTGTGACCCAGGCTTGGCGAGGGTTAAGAACAACTGACCTACGGCCACTACTGGCTGTGCTTTGCTCTCGCAGCTGAGGGAATGCAGTCAGCAAAGAGATTTTTAAACTTCATTTTCTCTGTCTACAGGTGCCTGTCTTCCAGTATTAGTCTAGGGAACTGCACACCAATTACCTCATATATTCACTGAAAGTGCAGTACAATACAACTTATTGTTATATACTGTCCTTGATAGAAAGCCCCATGAAATGCTTGACAGTACTATTGGGTCCATAAAAGCGTGCGTGGTCATGAATACATGTGAGGGTTCAGTCCCTTGCTCTTGATTCCTGTTCTCTGCTGGAAACCACTCAGTTACAATTCTCTCAATTTCAACACTGAGAGGAGGTGAAGGAAGGGAATATCACAGCTTTGTGTCACTGTCTGCAAGTGTATGAGGACACAGGAGGGCCATCCTGCTAGATGTGAGATAGATGGACCCAAGGGACATATACAGACATGCAAATACAGAGGCTGACCCACAGCTGACCACCGGTGACTGGCCTGACCCTCAGCACCATTAGGGCTATCAAAGTGAGGAGCTGTGTGCTTGTTGCTGCAGCAGAAGGGACAGGATTTTCCACAGCAGTGCTTTGGCTTAGCCACACATAGCCTACACAAGCAGCTTCATTTAATCTTTGCAGCAGTTGGGAAATGAAAAACATCATAATGTCATACCATGAATCACCTGTTTTCTCCAGCACTGGGCCCACAAAAAAAAAAAGGGATTTTGCTTTCCAAAGCTCAAATTATTTGTAACCATTTGAGTAAACCCATTTCTAAAAGCCACAATAAAATGTCAGTGTTGTAGTTCTATCACAAGGCAGCTGGGGTTGGATTCAAACAGCCAACTGTGAGGCTGAAGACAAACTTATGTGCCTAATGCAGCATCTATGCTCAAAAAATCTGAGAGAGATTCATGGTGTGCCTGACTTTCAGGGCTGCTGGTTTTAGAGTTTCTGTACAGTCATTGGAGAGGGACAGGCGTGAAAAATAACAGGCCATCTGAGGATCCTGGCGTGCATGGAGGACTGCTCCTCAGCACAGACAAAGCAGCCTACCAAGGAGAAGACACTTCACTGCCAAGGACTCATCTGTGCCAGGGGACACCTGTGGCCAGTAGAAGTCAGAACAAGGCAAGGGAACATGTTGCCCTTTCCCACCTGGTGACCAGCTCCTCTACCTCATTCTAGCCATAAATTCTAAAGGGATCCAGCAGGTGATGTCTTGTGACTTCCAAGGTGCAGCTTCCACTCTTGGTCTTTCAGAAATCATTCAAGGCCCAAGGAAGAAGGTCAGCCAAAGCAATTATTTCTGTTGCAGTTAGTATGGCTGCAATAACACTCGTGCTGTGGCTCAGGCCCAGGGATTTTCTTTAGGTTTGTAGGAATATTTTGTAGAATGAGACAGGTGAATATTTTTGAAAAAGTAACTAAAGGTTTTGATTTCTTCTTAATAGCCTGTTCTCCCTTACAACCCTTGAATTTTCTTTGCAATAACCAAGGCACAGACAAAAACACTTAATTAGGACTGATTTTTGTTAAAGCTCTTTAGAAATTCAAAAAGGAAAGAAAGAAAAGACGAGAAAGTCAGAACCTCAAAAATTTGCTCATAACTATACCTCACACATTATTATCCACACAAAAAAGGCGGTTGTCTTTCAAATGTTTGAACAAGCTATTATTAATGAACTACAGAAGAATGATCCAAGGTCATTTAGAAAGAAATAATCATTCTCTTTGTTATGTGGTGCCCTGCCTAGCCCTGGGAGTCCCTGGTGCTAGGAAATGTCCAAAGAGAGAACCTGTCTTGAGGATCTCATAAAATCTGAACCCTGCAAAGCATTAGCTGTGCTTCAGTGACTGAGAGGTGCAGAAGGGATGGGTTCACAGAAACCAGAGTTAAATTTTGATGTATTAGCAGTTCCAGGGGAAATAAAAAGGGGGTGAAACTATTTTCAGGCTGACTTTAGATATGAAATATTGGTGAATTGAAGAGTGGAAGAGATTTTCCTTTGTGTTGTTCAAAAATAAAAATGTCATGCCTACAACTGAAATAAAAATGTTTCATTAGAAAAAAAAAAGACTAAACAGAGATAATTTGAGTTTCAGAGTTGTTTGGGTTTTTTTTAAACACACCTAGTAAAATCAAGATTTATTTGAAAATTAACTTGCTGATATGAGATCAGGTCATGTAATGCTCACTTGGGGATATGTGTGATTCCCATCTAGGGCTGATATGTCTGCAGCTGAAAGGATGGGAGACTAAGCATTACACTGTGCTCCTGGACAGCCCTGCTTCTTCTGTACCCATCCAGCCTGGTCCTGCCCAGTGCCATCAGTGTTGTTTGAGTGCCTTGGGGATGGTTTGCTGGGTGATGGAACTGTCTCACTTGTTTCTCTGGCTGCTGAGATTAGATTCAGCAGTTCTCAGCTGACTGACCCCCTTAACTTCAGCACGTAAAAGCCAAGGTTAGACTCTAATACCTACGCAGTGCCCTTTAATTTCCCTCACCTGGTCCTGATATTTGGAAAATTAGTGTTACCCAGGCAGCAGAGTGTGGCTGCAGTGGGTTGGATATAATCAGCGACCTGTCTTATTTTAATTGTCTTACTTATTGTCTTATTTTAATTCTGGTAGTATTTCTGTTTTGAATCAGCTCATTCCAGGCATCTATTCAAAGGTTGGAGACTACATCCAGAATGAAAGTAGGAAAAAAAATTAGCATAATTTGTTGGCTTTTCACTTCCTCCTGCTTCTTTCCCTACCAAATTAACAGCAAAGACCTTTTAAAGCACCTCAGGTAGGCATCTTTCTTATCAAAACTGTCCTGCTGGTGAGAATCAGGCTCTGAGCACAGTTGTATTGAGGTGACTCTCAGTGCTGGATCGATAGCTGGCAGGGCTTCTCGGCAAAGGAGCTGACAGCAGCGTTGCAACCTGCTGCCTGGAGCCCTCAGCATCCTCATTCTCTACCGCATGCAACCATGGGAAGCTCCAAGAGAGGGGAACATGAGGCACAGCACAGTGAATTCCTCTCTTCCTCCATCTCTGTCCCGCCTTATTTATATGTGCTGAGATTCAACAGGCATTTCAAGATGTCGGGGAGATGGAAAAGAAAAGGAAGGAGAGAGAATTATATGCTGCCTGTCTCTATTTTATAATGTATTTATGTGAGAATGGGAGGGGGGAGGGGGAGGCTGGGGCATCAGTTTGTATGTGGTTTGAAATACTTTTTTTTTTCATAAACAGAAAGGCTTCAGAAGGAGAATGCTAAGCAGAACAGAGAAATGACACACCATTTATCCGGGTTTTGTTAAGTAATGAGCTAGATTCCTCAGTGATCAATCTCTCCCCTTCAATTAACAGCAATAAATTCCTTATAAAATAGTCTAAATAATGCTGGACTTTCTTTTTGCTTTACATTATTTATGCAGCATGTTTTGTTATTCTTGCCCTTAAAGCAACTTAATATATTATGTCTTGTTTCTCAGCCACAAAAACAACTTGCCACTGCAGAATGATCTCAGCAGTATGTTATCTCTGCCCGTCTGATCCCTGCCGTGTAATGCACACACACACACTGCCCCTTAGAGGTGACATCCAGTCATGGCCACAGGGAAAAAAATCACAACTATTGGGATATGTTTTGATTGCAATGTGTTTATGCAATTTTGTCCAGCTGGCTGGCTTACCAGAAAGAGAGTCTGATATTTTTTATTTAGAACAAATGTCCATATTTTGATCTCAGATAAGTTGTGCAAATTTGGCATAACTCCTTTGAATTTCAATACTGATGTTTGCAATGGACATATCTGATGTCAGGTTCCCAACCTCAGCTCCTTTTCCTCAACACTCTGTCACGTAAAGATAAAGAATTGCAACTGCAGCCAGCGCGCCTTCCCAGATGCTGCTGGACGCAGCCACGCTTGGAATACAAGAAACCCTATAGCGACCAGGGGCAAATTGCCGTGTTGCCACCCCCCTTAACAAAGGAGTATGGAAATTATGAGAAAGGAAAGAGCAGGCTAAGGTTATTACTTCATCAGCTGTTACAACAGCCACCAACCCTATTACTGTTCTGCTCTCTGCTTTCTTGTTCACTGGGGACACTGTCTCAGCAAGCCAATAGGTATGCTCATGGAGAGCATGACTGTGACAGTCCAGCCAGGCTTCGGCCACCTCAAGGGACACTCTCTTGTGTCAAGCGCTTCTCTGTCTCCTGCCCTGATGAAATAATAAAGAAAATCTGTCTTTCTTTTCATCACCAGCTGCCTCTGCCCTCCCGAGCCAGGCAGGGTAGCACACAGACAGGGGAGGAAGTGAAGAGCAGCAAATGCTTTCTTGTGTCCATCTGCCTGATCTGACAGTAATTTCTCTAGTTAGGACTCTACATTAAGCAAACTGATATGTATGTGTCTCCCGTGCAGGGCTGGAGGTGGGGAATAAGCAATAAGATGTGTGGGACACAAAGCCTTCATGTCAGCATGCTGGGAAATGAGGCATTTAATGATGCATTACCCCCATTTGGCCCTTCTTTTGATTCTTGTTAACTCCAAATGTTAGGTGAAGCACCAATGCTTGCATGTTTTATGACTTTTATCTATACTCTGAGCAAACTGATTGACCTCTAAGGCAGCAGATCTTCAGGAGTGAGATGACCATTTCACTGAGCTAAGGACTTTGAGCAGGAAGTGGTGTGAACTGAACTGGGGAGAATCTCCAGTGTCAGAGAGTGATCCAGCATTAAGTCATGATCCAAGAGCTGGAGAAAAAACATGTCTGAAGGAAGAACAGGTCTGCTGAGAGATGGGAGAGACTATGAATCAACTAGGAACAAAGAAGACCTGGCCCAATCTCTGCACAGGAAGCCAGGAGGTGGGTGTGTAGAAAACAGGGGTGCAGTTTGTCCAGCTACAGCTGTCCATACTGGGATTGGGGCCACTCTGAAATGGAAAAGTATGACCCCATCAGGTGAGATACAGGCTCATGGCAATACAAGTCAATGTCCTTGTTCTACAAATTAAAATAGCGACCATTTTGCAAACTATTACCAGAATTTCTCAGTCTGGCTTCAGTGGGAGGAAGTGAGACTCATTAATTCCCATCTGACATTCCCTTTTATCTTATGACTGGGGTCAACCTACCAGGAGAACACCCAGCCAGACATTGACAAAACAGGAGGTCTGTGTGTGTGTTTGTACGGGAAGAGCGAGTTATAAAAATGTTATTTCCCTTGGGGACAAACTTGCTACATGAAATTTGAATGAGTAATTAGGTTCTTGGAGACTGTCCCTCTACATAAAGCTAACCCAGCAATGCTAGAGATAGAGGTCAAAAGAGAAGTCCTCTCCACAAGTGCTCCTCTTCCCTGGTCGGGGATGGTCATGTCCATCATGCCTGGAGCTGGATCAGACTGCAGACCAGTGTGGATGAAGATGTCCAGAGCCTGGAGGTCAGTAAACCAGCTGGTGCCAAAATACTCTGCACTTGTAACAACAGCCTCTACCACATCTACCCTTATCCCATCACTCTGTTTTTACTATTCTCTTCCCTTTAAATGTTTCTTTCTTCCAGCAGAGATTCACTGTGGAAGAAACCTTGTTTCCACACAATCATCTTCATCAGAGAGGCCTAAGGTTTCTGAGGGAGGTAGGCAAACTGTTGCCATGCCCAGCAGTCAACAGACTTCCACACTGACCTTGAGCAGTTCTTCGTCAGGCCTGAACTGAGGCAGGAATGCTTCTTGGGCTGCTTTTCCTGAGTGCCAAGGATATAAGGAATTTGCAGAAGAGGGAGAGCCCATCTTTCCCCTTAGGCAGCATCTTCATGTCCTTTCTAGAAGGCAGTGCAGTAGTATGTTCACGGTGGGCTTATCTGAGAGGGAAGATCTGCCAAGCACTGTGCAGGGACAGAAGGAACTGAGTCACTGACCCAGGCCTCTGCTTGCACAGGCACCACACAAAGCCCTCCACTAAATATATGAAGCCATTTTAAAATTACAAAATTGTCTTCTGGTACGCATTGTAAGGACACAGAATGTACTAATACACCAGCTACCATCCAAACTCTCTCTGCTACAATAGCAGCTGAAAAATTTTTATTGTGGTTTGCAAAGATGTGATTGGATACAAACAACCCTCAAAGCTCCCTGTGAGGCTGTGCTGGCTACACTCTGCTCCCTAGCCTTCCTCCTCCTCCTCCTCTGGAGAACAATGGGCCTTTTCAGCACCAGGAGGAGCAAGCACTAGCAAAACACAATGGCCTTTTTTATCCTAGCTTCAAGGCATTTGTGGTTGGAAAAAGAAATGCATTCATCTTGTAAAAGCAAGGAATATCTATGTTAGAATTGGGCTTTGCCCAGAATTCTGTATTTGATCTCCAGGAAATAGATCTGAACATGGATCACATTCAAAACATTTTAGCTTACTCCTCTCTCTTTGTTTCGGATGATTTTGGGAGCTTGTGTTTATTTATCTACATGCTAATTGTAGCAGTGATATAACCTGCAACTTCTTTAATGTCATCCCTAGTTGGTGAACCTAGTCCTGTCACCAAGAAGACAGGTGGAAGTACAGGCTTGTTTATTACTTGTGAACAATCTCATCTTTAATCTTTGAGGTCCATTTAGCCAGGAAAGAGTTAATACCCATACCTCTCAGTGAACAAATTGGCTCATCCAGTAAAAAAAAAAATATCCCAGAAAATTGGATGTCAGTAGATTATCCTTCTCCAGATCCATGGATTAGTGTGCTTGGAGAGGGTATCCAAGTGGAAAAGAATGTAATATCACGGTGTGTGCAGGGAGAGCCTTCACCTCTACTCCAGCTCAATTACACATTTCTCTTATCACAGACATCACATGATGCCTACCCTCATGCCTTTCTTCACTTAAACCTATTATTGCATTTTTATAAATACTGGAAAGCCTCTTGAAATTGTGAAGTTTCTTGCCACAGTGGATCATATGCTGGCTAAATCATTTTGTTTCCTCAGTTCTTCCCCCTCTGCTCTTCCACATCACTTCCTTATTTGATTAGTTCCCTATATTAAGTGATTAAGACATTGCAGCATCCATCCTCTCTTCAACTTCTCCATGACATACAAATACGAAGGTTTCTACCTACAGCTTAAAGCTTAAGAGTAAACTCTTCTTCGGATTCTCTTATTCCAGCCTAGAAAAAGTGTGACAGGCTCAAATACCCAAGGAGACAAAGAAATTACTCAGGACTTTCCATAGGCTAAGGGAAGGTTTGGAGTGCAGAGAGAAAACTGGACTAGCATAGCTGGTGCCATTTGTGCCTCAAATACGCGATGCTTCCCCACAGATTAAATGGTGCAATCAAAGCCAGGGGTGGCTGAATGACAATGTCTGCAGTGCCAGCACTTCAAGTTATTGCCAATCTTGTGGCAGTGTGACATTTTCTCTCAGAGCCCTGGCCTCAGGATCCAAGGGCTTGTCTGACATTCTCTGCTTGCTCTTTCTGATGTGGGCTTTTTTAATTTTCCCTTGCTTGCTTGCCTTTCCACCTCATTTATATGTCATAGTTATGGAAGAAAGCTTGAAAACAAGAATCAAACAGATCTAGTTGGAAAAATAGAGACTGATTAACATTAGGAAGAGGATCTCCAGCAGATCCTCCAGCAGGTGATCCTTCCCCTCTTCTCAGCACTGGTGAGACCACATCTGTGTCCAGTTCCAGGCTCCCCAGTACAGAGACAAGGACACACTGGACCGAGGCCAGCAGAAGGACAAAAAGATGGCGGAGGGATCAGAGCACCTGCCATATGAGTAGTGGCTGAGATAGTTGTGATTATTTAGCCTGGAGAAAAGAAGGGTCAGGGGGACCTTAAAAGTGTGTCTAAACTCGTGCAGTGGACAGGGAGTCAGGAACACAGACCCTAATTCGTCCCAGCGCTGCCCAGTGGCTGGACAAGAGGCAATGGACCCAAACTAAAATACAGGAAATGTCATTTAATTTGTTTGTTTGTTTGTTTGTTTGTTTGTGAGGGTGACTGAGCATTTGCACAGGCTGCCCAGAGAGGCTGTGGAGTCTCCATCCTTAGAGAGTCTCAAAAACCTGACTCAATACAGCCCAGAGCAACCTGCTCCAGTTCACCCTGCCTTCAGCAAGGGGTGAGACTGGGCAATCTCCAGAGATACCTCCCAACCTTAGTCCTTCTGCAATGCTGTGATTCTCTAACAGAATACTAGAATTACGATCTAAAATGTTAATTGCTAGTTTTAAAGCCATTTAAAATTCTGAGAAGGAATCCAAATAGTTCTTTTTCACAACCTCTGTTGGCAATATTATGTTTTCCTTGACCTCCAACCCTCCCCCTTAACTAGACACAACCTCTGGCACCAGGCCTGGCCATACACTGAGCAGTGTGTTAGACAGTCACCTAAAATGGCTTCTTATGGGCAAGATGTGAACACTAAGCAAAGTTGAAAGTTCAACATTGCAGTATGCAGTGCATGGGAAGTTCTCAGGGTAAGTCTTGTATATTTTCTCATTTATACCACCACAAGTGAAACTGAACCTAGAGGTGGAAAAGTGTGAAGTTACTAAGAGTTCTAGATGCGAATTTGTTTGAAGTTTGTTTCAGAGATTTGCAGAATTTTCATGACATAATCAACTTTTAAAGGTTTTACATTTAATTTTTGAAAGTCTTATAAGAGTAATCAGCAGCAGTATTCATTCCCCCACATTCTTTTTTAGTTGTTTGCTGCCAACACAGATTAACAAAACCACCTTCCTTGTATTAAAAAAAAAAATTAAAAGAAGCAATAAGCCCAATATAACTATTGCTGAAAAACTCAGACTTCCCTCTTCTTTTTAACTAAAGCTGACCATCTCACATCACAGATACAAACTCTTTAAAAGAATAAGTGGTAGAAAGCATTTTGAGATGTTTAAGTTCTTAGTAGTCCAGTGCAGAAAGCTCAATATTCAAGTACCATAATGAAACTGATCAAATCACTAACAATTGAGGTATTTAAACCTGTATTGGGCATTTGATTCAAAAGAGAGGGGATACTTTCCATTTAAAAAAACCTGTATAACCCTACAAAATCAGAAGTGTCTCCTGATTTGGGATAGCTCAGTTTTCGGTGTACTTATTCCAAAGCACTGCAATGGGGTCTGATTTGGAGAAACGATGAGGACTGCTTCTCTGAAAAACTGTCTGAGTGAGGCAGCCCAAGTGCAAGGATCAGACTGACTCATCAGGTGGAGAATACTGTCTACAGTACAACAAGCATCAGCAGAGGAATTGACCCTTATATCCTTTATCCACTGAATTATTGCAGAGTATTATTTCTCCCTCCAAACTCATGCTGAGTTATAATTTACTCATAGATTCAAAATTGCATTTAGAAAAAAAAAATATAAAAAGGGCAAGGGTGGGAAATATTTTGGGGTTTAGAACTTTAATACCGAGTGGACAGCTGTGATTATTATTCTACTCTTAGCAATTAACTATTGCTATACACTCGAATTGATTTAGACATATGTAACTGCTCATGGAATAAAAATAAATTCAAAATTTATTTGTTTAATCTACTTTTTTTTTTGTGATGTCAGCCATTTTTTTCTCTTTATACTTGATCTGAAGTTTGAGTAACATGATCAAGCTGATTTATCCTAAGACTTAAAGTACAATGAATGCCTCTGCACGAGGATACACTGTAATCTTGCTACAGACACTACAATAACTTACTGCAGAATTGAGTGGAGTATCTCAAAGAGAAAATTATGTCATCAGGTAAAGCCAACCAATTTCTGAAGAGAGAAGCTCAGATGGGCTGTCCCACTCAGGTCCCTTGTAATCTCTATTGAAGTCACAAGCTTCTTAGAAAAGAGGACGATTTCTCAACCATCTGCAACATATCAACTACACTGCTGGCGCTCAGTAAACAAATAATTAGAACAACAAATGGAATTGTTTCTAAATATAATGTTCCACAAAACTTACAGAGATGCCATCTGCTCTGTAAGGTAGAAAGCTGGAGCCTAGAAAAACTTCCACGTATGCTTAATTTTACACCTTTGAGCAGCCCCAGGGACAACGTAAGCGCATAAAACTGAGCAAATATGTAAACATTTGCAGAGCTACAGCTCCATAATGGGTAACTTTACAGCTACTGTATTTTTCACAGATTTGGAAGGAAGTTCTATGGCAGAGTGCCTGCAGGGTCAAAAAAAATAAGCTGTGGACAGCTCATCTCCACCTTTATTCTAGTGCTTGGCTTAATTTGTCTCCAAAGCTCCCCCAGTTTGCGGTGGAAGGATGGCACACTCCCAGCACTTTGGCATCTGAAAGACAGCAGAACACATCTCACTCCTGCTCAGAGCTGGAAGTGAAAATAGAGTGCGAGGAATCCAAAAGGAAGTTGTTGAATGCATGGCAGATGTTGTTACGTTTGCCCTAGCAGTACTCCATGTGGCAGTCACACGACTGGTGATCTCAGCCAGAGAGGTTAATACTGGTTAACAGAGAGGGGTGGACACTCCTGTGTGAGGGGTGTATTTCAAATAGAAATGGAACAAATGTTATAAGTGAACCAATAACAGCAGGAACAAAAAATATTAAAAGAAGTGGAAGGGACACTCAGAGGTAATGGCATTTTGTGCGGGAAAATAGCACATCAATAGCCATGAAGAGACAAACCCAAGATGAACATTTCATGGGAAAATGAGCTGAAAGGGACGTCTTATGACCACCCTGTGTACCTCCATCCCATTTCCCTGAGCTTTGTCTGGCACCCATGTCTCCTACAGACAAAAGCAGAGTGAGGAAGCGATACACACTGGTATGATCACTGATTTCTAGGCCACCATTTATAACAAGAGCTATGCCTGAGCAGAGTTGTATTGCTCGCATATTGAAGATGATTCATGTGTTTTTTATGTAGCCGTTGGGCTTTAATTATTCACTTGATTATCAATAAAAAATAAGCAGAGAGCAGTACAGAATGTTAATGTCTGAAAGGGGCATGCAGCTGCTTGTGTGAAACAATGTGCACATGCATGGAGAATTCCTGTCAGTGCCGGGTATCAGGACAAATTCACAAGCAGAAATAGCACGTTTCTTTTCTTTTTCTTCCCTATCCCCTCCACACCCCTTTCACAAACAAAACCTGACAACTTGTTCATCAGCTTTGAGATGGCAGACAAATGTTTCAGCAAAACACATGCCAAATATCCATTGATATTGGCTGAAATTCAATATGATGAAATGAATTGATGCTGGCGTCCCATTTGGTGCAATGCAATATTTGATCAATAGCAAGTAATTGGACATCATTTTGTGTAGGGTAGAAAGCTGGGGCTGTTACATCACTCTGAGTTATGGATCATATTAATCACTGCCTAACTGTTTCATCAATGTAATTTCTTTTCATCAACATGCTGTGGCATTTAGAACGTTGGACATAAAACCTCTATACTGTATTAACTTGAAATTAAAAGCTGTGCAGCCCAATGAAATGGAACATCGTTACCATGGGTGTGAATAGTGTTCTCATATCATAGCACAAAATTATACAATTGGCACCTTTCACAAGTGGAGCAAAGTGACAGGAGAAAAAAAATCATATAGCAAGAGATCATCTGGACTAGGGAGGATATGTGCTCTTACAAGCCTTACCTTTGGTTCCTCTTCCTTAATTGCAATCAATGCAAGAGCAGTAGGGAGAGAAATCCCTGTTTCTTTTCAGCTTTTGCTAGTTTACAGGTGTTTGCAAGTTGTGAAACTACTGAGGATATGTTAACACAGCAGTTCTAGCAAAAGATGAGATATGCTTACTCCATCCCCTTTCCTAGCATGGAAATACATGTGCCTCAGGGATCACTGGGATTCCTATTGTTTACTCTATGCTCTTTCCATTTTAGATTTCTTCAGGACTCTTTTTCTACTTCACCAGAGGTACATTTGTGGAGTCTTCCGTCAGATGACTCAAAGTTGCTTTTCTTCCATCACATAGTAGCAGGAATCCTTGCTTAGCATTTGGCAGCAAAGGAAAGCTTTTAGGTAAGTCAGTCAGAGAAGTAGTGCCAGCTTCAGTCAGACCATGGCATAGTCCTGCTCTGAGTGACCAAAAAGCTTCTTGTGAGCTACACTTCAGAAATCTGCTTGGGCAACGAACTGCACAGTCTGACACAGCACCACTGAACTCAAACCTCATATTGGTGTTTCCAGTAAGATCAGCACAGAAAACTGAAAGTAATCCTTTACTCTTCAGTACAGACATTCACCCAGGCAATTCCCCGTTCCATGCTGGGGCAAGACATAGGCATATGCATCCTCCCACACTCTGGTCTCTGCGGGAAACAAACTGGGAAAAGTAAGGAAAAAGGTGTTTAAGCCAGACCCCTGTCTTTCAGGCCATAAGCACAGAGCACACAGTTTACATCCTGCCCAAGAGGCTGAATGACCCTGGCTAAGCCCATAGATAAAGTTGGCAGAGAATGGCCTCAAGTCTCCATTATTATTACACAGAAAAGCAATGGGACTCTGTCCTGCATGAAGAGAGAACAGGAAGGTAGGTCAACAGCTGAAAAAACCTGACAACTTGGATCTTATTCTCAGAGCACCTGCATTTCCCTCTGATAGCAGAGCTGCAAGTGCCTGGCCCTTCTTAAAATGTAACCAGCTTACTCATTCTGTCTTAGGTGAGAGCTTTTTCACTGTTCTTTGTTTAGTGTGAAGCCTGTTGGGAAAGACAGGATGAGAGCAGATAATAATAATAGTATTTCAACATCTCCAGCTCATGGTTTCTTGCCATATTTGGTAATTGTTTTCTTTAAGCTCCAAATTCTGGGTCTGTGGGAATCTTAGCTTTCTCTTAAAAAATGCTGTCTGTTCCTTTTGATGGGGTAGGAAAGCCTGAAAACCTGTCATCCAACAGAACTGAAACATAATAAACCTAAGGAAAGAACTTTAAGTGTGCATTACTCTTAAACATCTATGTTTTTAACAGGGACTGCATGAGTTTTAGGAAAATCTTATTATGAGGTTTTGAGTGCTGGAAAAAAATTGACCCTTCGAAAGGCTTGCAGTTTGGATAGAGCTAAAGTCTCCAAAGAAATATTTTTAAGTGCCACTGGTTAGAAAAAAACTAAGATTATGGCTTTTATGTGAAATTTTCTTTTTTCCCTGCTGGAATTACAAACACAACAAACTCAGT
Organism: Ceryle rudis; assembly: GCA_033439905.1. NCBI lineage: Eukaryota > Metazoa > Chordata > Aves > Coraciiformes > Cerylidae > Ceryle > Ceryle rudis. The sequence continues at coordinate 86,858 of JAAGNO010000567.1, read as the reverse complement.
TCAGGGGTGGAGGCAAAAGGGAGACAGAAATGTCTTTTATTTCCACCTCTGCTAAGGAAAACACTTCCTTACATGATGAAATTAAAGTATGTGCCAAGATCCTATTAGAACTTGACTTAATATTTCAATTTTCTCTATAGGAATATTTTATTTATGTAGTAGAGCCGAAGAAAATGGTGTGACAATACTTCTGCTTTCAGCTAAATGATGCTGGATCTCAAAAGAAGGAAGGAAGGATGTGAGTCCACGTTGGTTTTGTTTTTAGCTAAAGAAGTAAGAACCTCATGTTAATGGTGAGTTGAGGAATTAATTTCCTCTGCCCGCAGTGGTAAACCTATACAGTATTTTATACAATAGAAACTGGTCTCCCATTGAAGCTGCACCAGCAATTTCTTCACCGAATCTGCACAAGACATTTTAAAACTATTTCAACATCAGACAGTGCCAGTGCAGACAAGAGTTCAGGGCTGTAGGGGGAAATAGCACAGTTCTTTTTTTTTACTATGTGGCTGCTTGCGAGGTTTCAGGATCACTGAAAAAATTTTCCAGTCTCTCCTCTCCCTGTTTTTTCTGCTGACACTGGCTGTTTGTGCCTTTAATGGTACAGGCTAAAAATGTAAATGTGTGCCTGTGGTTTGCAGATTTGACATATTGCACCATTAAAGCTTAAAGTGATCCTGCAGCCACTCTTCAGGGAGTGCTCCTTTTGAGCTAAGTCCATTGCAGTCACTGTCACAATGCAAATCATCTGTTCACACACATGCGCTTATACACAGAGATCTCTTACAATTTTTCCACTTCCCATTGCTGCCAGTAGCACCAGTAAACTCTCTACTGACATCTGTTGGTACACTGTAATGAAGAGCTAATCATGACATGGGCAAAGCAGGAAGACCCCTCTATAAGCCCCAAAGTAAGTCAACTGTGATTGCTTCATAGCTCCACCTACTTGATTCAAACCCCTTCACCATCTGTCTTTGCTTCTTTTAATCTAAGAAGAGAGCTATTGAGAGTGCAAAGGCATTTGCTCTTTGTCTATAGAAAATAATCCCCCATAACCCTTTTGTCTGTTCATGTCACTCAGATGATCAGCCAAATCCTCTCTTGACAGCTCCCCAAGATGCACCTATTTTCTACTGCTCTGTTGTTTCAGTCCTTCAGTTGTAAGAATGGTTTATGTTTGCAACTAATTATACTAACAGCCATACACAGATAAGGCCAAAAAATGTAAAACTGCTTAGAGAAGGGAAATGAAGACACTGGTTTATCTTAAAAGTCCACTACTAAATTCATTGACGCTAAGCCTGCTGGTATTACCTGCCAGAAAAGGTCAAGATGTAATTATGCTGGGTGTGCTGAGTGCATTGTATCCCCAGTGCATAAAAATCTCTTAGGTCTAAAGACTTGAGCAGTACCCAGGACTCTTTCATAGATTAAAGGCAAAGTAAATTGTAAAGTCCTACCTACAGGATGATACTCAAACATTCTGCAGTGGGAGCACACCCTGGAACTCAGGAACAAGAATCCGGTGCTTGGAGATCTATTCTCATTCCACAGGGCATTTACCTAGGAGCAGGTGAGCAGCTGTGCTTCTCTATGCTCAGCTCCTCACATATTGATACCATGATTATTTCATCCCACCAAATTCTTAGACATCTAAGCGTAGATGTCAGCATGTTGAAGACTACTGCACTTTTTGTGTATTATTCTCATTATCAGCATACAAAATGAGGTTTATGTACTGTATCATGGAATTTATACAGCACTCATCGCCAAGGCATTTGAGCTTCCTACAAAACCAGACATTAAACATCCTTTTTTTCACCCCCTATAGCCAACTAAATCCTTTTAACAAGGATTTAGAGAACTCACACACTCCTGTAATTATTGCCACATTGCCTCTGTCATTCTCTTGGTCATGTTAGGGAGCACAATTCAGTTCCTCCAGTATTAATGAGTAATAAATAATTCATACAAAAAATAAAAGACACCTAACAAAAGAGACATGGGCACACTTCATACAGTGACTGCATTATACAGCCTGCGATGTAGTTTTCTATGGTAAAGCCCTGTAGAATTTTAGATAAAATTATAACCTTTCTTTACCTTTTAAACATCCTATAGAATAGAATACTATTAACATCTTTGTGAAATAATATAATCCAGCAGGCTGGCTCAGAAAGGTTGCAGAAGACAGTACTCTGTTTCAATTCCAGAATAGAGCACTGTTACACTTCTATAGGCTCTTATGGATTTCATCCCTCTTAACTTCAGCATGACTTTCCCAGGAGAGTTTGCACATGAGGTGAGAAGAATGGTGGGAGAAAAATTACTGTGGAGAGACAGGAAAATGTTTGGCCTAAATTTACTACCAAAAGCTGTCTTGGGAGGCTTAAACATAGCAGGACTATTCAGCTCCATGATAAAGGGGTCAGGTGTGTTCAGAAGAGGGTTAATGGGATAATACCAGAGAAACAACAGGAGAGTGCCCAGCAAATACACAGTTAAACTGCTTTCTCTGCCTAATAGTGATAGGTGGAATACAAAGTCCCTGGTTACTGCAATAGCCCCTCAGCTGCAGCAGAGGCAGCAACCTATGAGACAGTTCGTGGAGCTGCCAGACTGCCATTCTTCACAGCTTGTGAAAAGCTCCTTTACCCAAGGGGTTCAGAGGAAGCATCTAGTCCTTACCTGACAAACAACAGGAATTATTTTGAACATAGAAGAGATCAGACATTTTTGTTCACTTCACATACATCCATCTGATGTATATAGGACCTTTCAACTGTGTTCTACACAAAGGAGTTGCATGATAGCCTACAATGAACACTCTCCATGCACACGCAAACCAACTTCACACTCAATTGCTTTCTCACACCAGTCCTGCTTTGACTGTATCCCCACAGAAAAGGTAATACTTGATTTTGAGTTTTTCTGCGTCTGGGCAGCCTTATTTTTTTCAGGAGAGTGGCAGAAAGAAACAGAAAATACTTAACTACTGCTGTTCATTCTCCTATAAGATGATGCTGAAGGGAGTTGACCATGATCTAAGCTCTAAGAGGGATCCTGAATTGTCAGGGAGAGGGGGTTTCAATGTAATTAAACAAGAGAGGGATGAGCCTGGTTGGCTGGTGTTAGAACACAAATACTGTTTCTTCTGTTAGAGAAACACAAAAGTTAAAAACAATCCCTTGAAAAACACCAGAACAGTAGGACTGCGAACTCAAACACAAAGATGTCAGGACTGTGTGAACTTAATTAACCCTCCTGTGTGCATGTGTTATCTAATTGCATGACCATATATTTCTCCACAGAGGACCTGTGTCTCACAATGCAGAAGACAAACAAGATCCACTGTGTAGGAAGCTGTTGAATATATTCCTTTCTCCTCTCTGTTCGTGTGGTCCCAACTGAGCACTTTTCAGTTCATGCTGAGAGTAGGATTATTCGTCTTATCATGGACATCCTTATCACATTCCTGACTTAAGCAGCTGTGGGCCTCACAGAAATTAACACACTTGTTTTCATCTGTGTAAAATGAGGGCTTGGCCTTATCGCTCAGCTATGGAAATTGCTGCTGAACAATTTCTATCAGTATCTAAAGTGGTTAAAAAATGAAATGAAATATGGTTTTGCCATGAGGAGAGCTGTTCAGTGTTTTACTACCAGTCTTGCATAAATTTTGCATTTCCATCCTAACCAATATGAGTGTAGATAACTTTGTTATGCGTGAGAATACTTAACCTATTTTCAGAATCCCACCAACTCCTGTGATTGAATAGCCATTGTGAGATGAAACCCAACAACAGCCTTGCCTTACTCTGCCACAGAATTATCAAGACTTAGCTGATCTAGAATTAAGTTTTTGCACCACTAAGTTCAACGTTCTTTATCTTTTGTCACCTAGTTCCTTGCAACAATAACTAGTCTCATTTGTCTTCTTCAGTCTCTCCCAACATAATTTTCATGGCCTAACTTCAGGAGTTCTTCTACTTTACAAATGTATTCCACAAGGGATTTTTTTTTTTATTTTTTTTTTTTATTTTAAAATCCTACACTTTTTAGAAACACCTGTCACTGTTTCCATCTCTCCAATCAGTGAGCAGTGCGGGTGTCTCTCAGTGGGAGCTGACAATTTGATGATACTTCATCAGTGTGGGACTCCTGTTGAGAAGTAGATTGAGGCAAAGGAAATGCCTCTCACCATTGGAACAAATAAGAAATCAGATTTTCCAAGCTATTGTTAGGCAAATTCAATTTCTTTTATTTTTTTGAAGTAAGTCTGCATGTGGGTGTACTGGCATTAGCAATGGCCAGTTCACTCCTGTTTCTCTCCCACAACCACATAGGCATAAATGCTACCAGCAAAATGGCAGTCTGCAGAAAATAAAAACAAACAAACAACACACCAGGATGGGATTCAGGAACAGGACTAAAATGCTGGCTTCACCAGAGATTTCTTGCAAACCTCAGGTAAGCTTTCTTTAAAGCCTGGATCCCACTGACCTCCAGCCTACACATCTCCTGCATTTTTCTGTAGCTTTGCTGTACTTCCTGCAGTTCCTCCTTGGATGCCAAGTCCTGAACAGCCCACTGTACAAGCCACAGCTCATGATGTCCGCCTGACTTTTACTGTCATAAATAGGTTGATATTTGTTTAATTTAGTGAAATAAATGCCTCTCCTAGCTGTTTGGAAAGCAAATCCCTCCTTACCCTCCAGCTGGTATTTGCTGTACTTGAGTGAGCCTGGTAAAAAGCTCAAATTATAATTTAATGCTGCTATCTATGTTTGTGCAGAACCAACAAGCCTTTCTTAAGGCCTCTTAGGGTTTTTTAAGCCAAGGAACTGCTCTTTTCCTCAATAGAGCTCTCCAATGCCTTAACAGCGTTTCACACAACAGATCTTCAAACAGGGACAAGAACACAACATATTACCTGCAGCATGAAATACTCCTTAACATAATATATTGATGCAGGACCTTAATGAGCTTTCTGAAGTTCCCCAGAAGAGAGTCACAAAGCACGTCTTGTTATTTACTAACCATGAACTGCTTTTGGTCCTGCTAGCACAGTGCTACTGAGTGGGCAAGGGCCATGGCTCTGTTCTTTTCCATTGGTCTTTGCTATAATCCTCACCCTGATGAGAAAAATTTGGACTTCATTGTAAGCAGGCATCAGCACAGCTCTGTTGATACACATGGTGAATGACTAGAGAGACTATTTACAATTCCAGTGCTTTTGGACATGATGGTGGTCTTGCTGTTGCTTTCAGCAGCAGGACCAAATGCAAGTACCAAGACAAGCTACAGAGAAGGTCAGTATGAGTGGTGATTAAATGAGTAGAAGCTTCCAAAGAGAACTGAGACCTAAAGTCCCAGATTTTTTGCTTCTTCCCACCTAGCTCCACATACTGTAAACTCAGTTGATGGAAACACACATGCATTAGAATGTAGTGCATATTTCGTTTTTGTCAAAATTTATGTATGCCTACTAATTTATTCTCTTTCACAATGCCAAGAGGAATTCATGCTGATGGCTGACACTATACTATACTAATTGTTTGCTTTCCAAAAAGACCCACCTCTGCTGCAGGGCCAAGTTCTGTTTTTCTGCTTATAGTTGCCCTAATCTTATGCATATTCCCATTTGCCCTCCACTCTATTCTTCCTAATCTTGTCTCACCATTTCCCCTTCAGTGCCTCTTATATCTTAGGGGCTGTCTTATCACATGCCTATGTCAAAGAGATTTCTTCCAAACAATTGCTTTCATTCACAGTTCTCAGTTCGTGTTAAGGGAGGACTGTGCACAAAGAAGTAAAAAGTAAATCAAAAGGGAATAATTTTTAGTTACTATCTCAAAAACAGTAAGGTAATAAGTTTTGCCATGTTGGACCATGAACAAGTAATTTAAGATATGGTTTCCGGGGTGCCAATTACCCAAGAGAATTTGGGGCCAGGTGAAGTCAGCACCTGGAGTGTTCAGACTGAATGAGTACCCAGAGGCATTTAAGGCAGAAAAATCACTCTTTCCTCTTACCCTTGTATGTATCATTTTCACTCTACAAACCAAGAGATGGGAAGACCCAAAACACTGTGTGAGCTTGCTTGAGAGTGATGAAATCTCTCAGCCCTTTCATTTTAGCAGTTATTTATTTAGGAAGTATAGTGGTTAAGCACATGAACCAGCATCGATATTTATGCAAAGATGTATGTTGTTTATATGTGATACATTATACACCTTAATTAAGATGACTTCCTTGTGAAGAACTCTTTCTGAAAATTAGTACAGCCTGCTGGCCATCCCAGTTGTTAAATGAAAAACATGCTAGAAAAACACCCAATATTTAATCCCTCACTGTGCCTCCAGGATATAACTCTGATGGATATTCTAGAGAGCCCACTGGTGCCATATCGGAGACTAAATCATGCTTCGATTATTCCATCTTATAGCCCACTGCAGCACTGGGAACATGCTTTGCCAGCACCTGCTGTCAGCATACTTTGAATTCTTGACCAAGATCATTGAAAGTCCAATATGAGAATAAAAAGCTACAAATTATTTCCACAGTATGTTAGAGTTAAGACAGTAGGCTGTAAAATAAAGAGAAATCTCTCTATTAGATAGAGCTGTCTCGAGAGTCACTTCTTCCTTTAAAAATCATGATCTACACCGTTTCAGAAATCGATGAAATGATTTTGATGATTAAACTTAATTCATACTGAATTTAAAGGCATGAGCTTAAATCATTTTGCCATTTTCTTTGACAATTAGATTTTGGCATTGCATTTCTCTCCATCACTGTATGAAGAAAAAAAATAAAAATCACAAGTACTGAGGAAGCTGATTAACATGTACAGAAGACGAAGCACTGTGAGAAGCAACATCTGGGGCAATGCAAAGGATGTTTCAAGGAGTGTAAACAGGCAGAAGTAAAAACAGAAAATAAAACCTGACTTTTAAGTAAGATCAGTAACAACTTGGATTTATATAGTCCTCCATATGTTCTAGATGAATAACACCCAAGGCATTTTAGAGTGAAGTAAGGTAAAAACCACTCTTGAGGAGAGAAAGTAAGAGAATAATCACATTTCTTGAAAATGTGTTCAGCTTTAAGTAGGTGCAATTCTTCCCTTTAGATGGCTGTTGGTAATGTTGCTGAGGTGCTGTTGTTTTTACATAATTGACTTTGGACAGGAGCCATGCTGCAGTGAAAGAGCAAAGACTGCTTGTAGTTGAAATGCTTATTCTGGTTTGGGGTTTTTTTGTGGGTTTTTTGTGGGTTTTTTGTGTGGTTTGGTTTTTTGGCTTGGTTGGTTTTTTTTGTTTTTTTTTTTTTGTGAATTTTTTTTTTTTTTAATGTAACGCTGCTGCAGAATTCTGATTGCTTAGAAATATCTATCTGGAAAGAATGAAAACATTCAGCTGTTTGGAAATGCCATTGAGTCAGTGCTGGAAGAAAATAGGCCTTGAGTGAGAGAGAAAGGAGGAACTGCAAAACATGGATAGGTTTTTCCCCTGGTTTTGTGAGTTTTATGCCACCTCCAATTTACAGAGGAGCAGACTGTGAAAATGGTTCTTGATCATTGTATCTGCATAGATTTCTCCAGTTCTGAGTATAGTAAAAATGAAAATAACCTTGTTGCAATGTCTATATTAACAAAGGACTGTCAGCCACAAAAAAAAAATACTACACAAAATAAACCTCTGTCTAACAGTCTTAAGCATGAATCATAAACACAAGCGAGACATGTTTTGTCTTTTCACAGAATGAAGAGCTGCACTAGTGTAGTACAAAATGGAGTCTTTCCTTTTCTACCATTCACTAAACACAGATCGCTACATCAGCCGAGATTTGCTCAGTGGAGATGTACATATCCTACCCCTCACTCCCTTCCTTCAGAAAAGTATCATGCATGCTTGAGTTACTCTTTTCTACAATGATTTCATATTTTTCCATAGGAAAGAAGCTCAGCAAATCAGTGATTTGTCTGCGCCATCGCAGGTAAACTGCAGGTGGGTGAGTATTTTGGATATGGATAATTTTCTAGCCAGAAGCTCACATTACTGTTGCTACTATGAAACCTCCCCATGCTTTCTGATGGAATAGCCATGCTCAGACACTGGGTCACTAGTCCTGGAGGCCTCTGTGGCTGGAACTTCAAACACTGGCCTTGGAATAAGATTTAGATCTGTCAGACTGTTGTGGAATTTCCAGAACAGTGAAACAGGCAACCTTTTCACTTGTTGGCTACATACCAACAGCACAAGTTTTACAAGTTATTAAAGCAGTCATCATCTTCACCATCACTTGGATTAATCAGCTCTATTGTCCTAAAAGCCTCTGTCAGAATTAGGGCCTTACTGGTCTACAGTTCTTTATAGACAGTGAAAAGAGACAGATCATGTTTCAAAGAGATAAAGATTTATGCTTGAAAGATGTTATCAAATGACTTCTGTCTCAGCAAGCAGCATTGATAGGCAGTACTCAGTCTGTCCAGCTGGCTCAAGGGCACATCCTGATTTGGAGGAAGAAAACTTGCCAGTTTTTGAAATTAATATTTTATTATTACTGGTATCTTGCTTTTTAATCCTTCACTAAGTGGATAGCATGATCCTCATCAAAAAGGAAACCAGAAGGGTGCACACATGCTGCCAAAAGTCTGCTAGAAAAGGATTCTTGGCTAAAATTTTCAAAGCTACTTGAAAGGATTTCCTGCTGACTTCTGTCCTGTAAATCCACCCTTTGCTGCATAAGGATAAAGGAGAGGCTACTCGTCCACATCAACGTTCATTTAGCTTTATGTTCTACTTCTGTTTTCCCTTTACACTGCAGAATCTTAGGCCAGAGCTTCCTTTTTAGAGATGACCTAGTCTGCTGACTGTGCCCTTATATAAGAGCTAGAGCAAAGGCAAAAAGCTCTCTTCATAACCCATTCTGTTACAGAGACCTGCAGACAGCCACAGTCCCAAAGCTGATCTGATGGACTGAGCTGAGCACCATAATCCAACTCTAAATGCCAAGGAAAAGCATTCACCATTGGTAGCAATCCGTCATGTGGAAGAGGCAGCAAACCATGATTGAACTGAGTTTTAATTTACAGGGGAAATAATCTTCATTATTTCAAAAATAATGATAATTAACAGAGGAAGTCATAAAAATAACTTAGGCAATGATTTTATGGTGTTTGTGTTTATTCTGCATGAAGAGCAGATACAAGGTCTGTCAGAGATAAGATTTTGGTCTGAACTAGCAGAACTATAATTGTCTGGTTTACCTCTGCAGTGCTTCTGAGTCTTATGCACTAAATATTTCAGTTAACATTTATGGAAGTTTCTTCTAAGTTCCAGTCAGAATATAAATGTTGTGAAAAGATTGTTCCCTAGAGCCATGAAAAGTTAAGAGGCAGTTGCCATGAAAAGTTAAGAGAAAAGCAGTCTTGGAAAGATCACCACAGATGAACAAAGCACATGTGAAAATGGTAACTCAGATTTATGTTACAATCTTATTTTTGCCTCATTAATAAAGCCCTAGGAAACACATAAGAATCTTATTCTAGTCCCCATCAATGGCCCATGTATCAGACTCCTAAGGCAATTTATGATGCCCTGCTGAAAACACAATCAGACTCCTCTAATAACAAAGAACCAAAAGCAAGGGCATGTTAGTTAAACAGTCAGCCACAACTCAATTAAAGATACAACCAGAATTGCCACAAAACAGTGAAACTGCAATTTCCAATAGGGCATAGGTTTCAAATTGAAGCCACATCTCCTTCCCAGGAACATAAAACCCAAGATACCTGCTCCTTAAGATAGCCCAAAGAGAAGCAGCAGTACAGTGTTGCACAGGGAATCAACAACTGACAAAAAGGTAACTTCACTAACGCATAAAGACACTTTTTTCCTCTCTTCTGCATGCACTATGACTCTGACTTTCTACTTCCAGTTATGATGCATAAACCAAAACAACAGAAATATAATCAGGTTTTCCCATTGCAGCAGTTCTGAGCTGTGGGAGTAGTTCTGGAGAAAGAGAGATGATTTGTGCTCTTTGGCTGCTTCTGTTCTAGGCAGCAACAGACTAGTAATAATATCTTCCACCTATGGAGATAAAGAGAGATAATTAAGATAAACTAGACCTGCTGTTATGCTCCCTACTGGGAGGTATTAAGGAGGGAGACATGCTGGCCTAGTTCAAAAGACTTGTGAGGTACAGATCAGCTTTACTATTCGGAGATGGAGCAGAGCTTTTGATGTGTTTTGCTTAGGACAATACAACAAAACTATTTACTTTTTTTTCTTCTTCTTTTTTGTGTAGGGCTCAGTGATTGGACCTAGTGCTGAACTTACAACTCGATACCTGTGGGCCAAAATCAGGGATTGGAGAAACGCTACTTTAGTACCCATGGAAGGAACAAACCCTACATTATGTTAAATGCATTAGGTAATGTTATGTAGTACAAAACTTCCTTCCATTTTCCAGACTTGCTCCTCAGGAGATGTGATAATGCAGGGTTTAAAAATACTTAACAATTTGCATTTATATATAAAAAAAAAGGGGGGGAACAGTGTACAAAGAAAAACACAAACATGTTCAGAATGCCTATCGCTAGAAACATCTTGGCATTTGCCAGTACTTAAAGGTTATGTCTGTCATGTTTAGATGTGGCAGAAAGTCTTTCACCCTTTCCTAAGTAATTGGACATCATACTGATAAGTAAAATTGAAAGTGTTATGAACAGCTCTCCTATAGACTTACAGGGCTTATTGACAGACAGTACTTGGAGAGAAGGCCTAATTTTATGCATGAACATGTCATGCTGGAATAATTATGCAACTGCTTACTCTCTTTCTGCAATACATTGTGAAACACCACAATTGTTCCTGGGAATTCATACCTCTTCTGGTTTTGCATAAACACAACTGGTGTAGTTAACAAGGGGCAATAAATTATTAAGGTGAATGCAACATATAACCAAGCATAAAGATCTGAATAATCATATATATATATAAAATTGTCTTGCACTCAAGGCGTATGAAAATGGCTTTGGCCTACACACCTTTTGTAAACAGTAGCAAATGCAAAACTGGTTCTCACTGGGGAATCTATGGTTATTGGCTTCCTTCTACTTTTTTGGCTGACTGATAGGTGTGTGTGCAAAACTTAAGGTAGCATTTTTTCTCTGTTTGGCTTGACTTGTGTTTTGGGTCTGGGTTTTGTTGGTTTTTTTTTTTTTTTTTTTTCAGTTCATGGCAAGTTTAACCAGTCTGAAGCATTCCATCTTAGTCTAAAATCAGAAATCCTTCTGGATCTTTGCTGAAAGTCATTGATGGCTGACTATGATCTTCCTCTCACCTGAACAGGCAGACTGAAAAGAGTTTTAAGGAAAGAAAATGTTAGGACAGGGACAACATCTCTCGAGTTGAAACTAGCTGGATGCACAGAGGGTGGTATTAGGGGAATGAAGGAGTATCCTTATGCTTTCTGTGCTCCTATTCTCTCCAGGCATCGGTTCGCTGTTGAAGTTTTACGTATTTTGTTGTTTCTTTTAAACTGGTACACAATGTTCAAGCCTATATTTCATATTTGAAAATGCATATTTGAAACAGCAATACAAAAAGTATCCATGAAGAATGTATAATCTCTGGAAAAACCTGACAGCTTTCTTGCTAGTCTTTCATTTCTAAATACAAAATTGACTGCCATATTGCTGCTTCTGTTCATGTGGTGAGAAAAGTTCATTTTTTTGTGTGAGTGACATGAATTACAGCCTCCCTATTTTGATTTGACATTTAGGATTCTTAAACTTACAAACCGCCTAAAGAAAGATGCCGTGCATGCACAGCTGGTTCATGGCATCCGGTTTAGGACAGAGCTGAAAGAGTCTTTGGGTCATTTATGTCAGCAGAAGCACTTAAGTTACTGCGTATGTGGGTCAAATCAGGTCTGCAACCCATACTATGTCTGTGGCCACCCTGGTGACCATGCTGCTGGCCACCTCTGTCTCTCTCTGGGGAGAAGGAAGTCTCCACTGTTAATTTCTACCTGTCATGTGATATCAATTACTTGTTTACAGAAATACACATTACAGTGAGTCCCCTGGCTCTTTGACTTGGAAAGAACAAACTCTTTTGCTAATCAGGATTTATCAACAGTAAATTCACTTCCCTCGCCCTTTTCATAAGCAGGTTTATCAAACTGGTGCTCATAGACTGTCTTCTCTCAACAAGTGCGTTTATGCTTTTGACAAGGCTTGCGGCTGGTACATTTATCACTCCTCCCAAAGTGGCATGTTAGCCTCGCAACTTCATTTGTCCTTGCTGTTGAGGGGGCAGCATGTTCTTGTGCTCCTGCTGTGTGGTTGGTTTGCTGTGTGGTCTGTGCTAGTGCTAGCTCCAGTATGATCTGGGTCCCTGCTACCAGCCCTGTTAGGTCTGACAGTGAACTGCCCTAGACAGACTTTTGGTCTGGACCACAAAGGTTGCTCTTGCATCTCCATGACATATATCACAAAGACTGTCTGGTTGGAAAAGACCTTAAAGGTGTGGCATGTCCTAGGTGATCCTGCTTTGGCAGAAGGGTTGGACTTGATGATCTCTAGAGGTCCCTTTCAACCCCTAACATTCTATGATTCTATGATCACCAACTCCAACCATTAATTCAGCACAGCCAAGTCCACCACTAAACTAAGTCCCTATGTGCCACATCTACACATCTTTTAAATAGCTCCAGGGATGGTGACTCAACTACTTCCTTGCTCGGGCTGTTCTAATGCTTGACAACCATTTTAGTGAAGAAATTTTTCATAATATCTAACCTAAACATCCCCTGGTGCAACTTGAGGCCATGTCCTTTTGTCCTATTGCTTATTATTTGGAAGAACAGACTGACCCCCACCTGGCTACAACCTCCTTTAGGATAGTTGTAGAGAGCAATAAGGTCTCCCCTCAGCCTCCTTTTCTCCAGGTTAAACAACCACAGTTCCCTCAGCTGCTCGTCATAACCCTTGTTCTCTAGACCATTCACCAGCTTCATTGGCCTTCACTGGACATGCTCCAGCACCTCAGTGTCTTTCTAGTAATGAGGAACCCAAAACTGAACACAGTAATTGAGATGCTGAGTACAGGGGGACAATCACTCTAATCCTGTTGATCACACCATTTCTGATACAAGTCAGGATGCTGTTGACCACCTGAGCACACTGCTGATTCACATTCAGCTGACTGTTCACCAACATCCCCAGGTCCTTTTCCACTGAGCAGCTTCCCAGCCACTCTTCCCCAGGCTTGTTGCACTGCATGGGGCTGTTGTGATCCAAGTACAGGACCTGGCAACTGGGCTTGTTGAACCTCTTACCATTGGCCTCAGTCCACTGATCCAGCCTGTCAAGATCTCTCTGTAGAGCCTTTCTATCATCAAGCAGATCAGCACTCCCACCCAACTTGTTGTCGTCTGCAGACTTACTGATGAGTTACTGTTATCTTCTGCTGTCAGTCTGATGCAGCTGGTCTGCTTTCTTTCCCCTCTTCTGGTACACTACTTTGGGTTCTTTCCAGCGTGGCTGGCACCAGCAGCCATGCTGCCAGAACACAGCTGCTTTGAGTGTACCAGAGTGGAGCAAATCCATCTCCCTATACAGCTGCAGCTCACACAGTAAGAACAGATTACTGCTGACAGACGCAGCTGAGAAAGCCGTGAATGCTCATGATATGTACCTCCTTACTGTCATCTGCTCACTGCTAAGGTTCCTGATCAGCTCTGGGGTAGCAGGACTGGGATCCCCTCAACTCTGTTATTTCCTGGGTCTGATCACTCTTCCCACAACCTCCACTGGTTTCAGAAGTTTGCATTTAGTCACCCCAAGGGTGACTAAATTTCTCCAGGGGCAGGAGAGGCTATAGAGTGGTGTTAACTCCAGCTGCAGGGCCTGTTGGCTCAGAGCTCCAATAGGTCCCTCCCCAGAGCAGGGAGGGGTAGTTCTTTCAGGAGCCTGAACTTGGAGCCACGTTTTCCCACCATGGCCTAGTGTTCAAAGCTTCCTGATTTCCAGCCAAGTCAGACTCCAGATACATTGAAGACCACAGTAGTAAGCCTGCTCTCACATGTTTTCCAACCAAGGAAGAGCAGGTAAGTCTTTAAACTGAACCTCTAAAATAATGGGATTGCTTGCTCAGGGTAATCACTCGACATCCCCCTTTCAGTATTCTGCCATGAGGTGCATTCCTAACCGTGCAATCAAAATGGGGTAATGTTTGTTTCCTCCTTTTCCCATTAATTTTGAAGCACTGATACTGGTTTTCATGCATTATTTTTTTTTCCTTTCCTTTTCCTATTTGCAATTACTCAGCAACAACCAGAGCGTATCTGTTTTTGAAGTTAGCTTAAAGAAATGCTATTAGTTGATGACTATCAATCCTGCACAAATGCTTGCATAAGAAGATAAGTTTTCTCAGAGCTGTGTGCTTAGAGGTAGATGGCTGCTCTAACGGTGTGTTTATTGAACAGTGATTTATCTGTTACAATTATCTGCCCTTTAGGTCTGGTGATATTATATTAGCAGGTTTGATCTTTGCCAACACCTGGATCCCTCTTTGCAATTACAAAGTGACACACTGTGTCTGCCACTCTGCTGCTCGCCCCCTCATCCTCTACTGCTTCTAAATAAAAGGTTTAGAGTAACAGATCTCATCCTAGTAACAATAAAAAGGAATAATGTTGATCAGTACCTGCTTCTGGATTTAGAGGGAAGGACAGATTACTCAAAGAGAATACAAGAAAATTTTCCTTACATCAGCAAATAATTCATGATGTGTATATGGGCATCCAGCAACTCTATTATTGCAGTAGTGTGACAAATACCGTGAAGGGGACAGCAAATGGGACGTATCATTCTACTGTCTTGACAAAGATTATAGCAAGAATGGGAAACAGGACAAATGTAACTCATTCTGGAGACAGTCCCAGAGCTATAATCTCATTTGTTCTTCAGCATGAATTATACAGCAGTGCAGAGGATGAGAATGTGATTTTCACCATGTTGTATATTTTAATCGCTTTGCTACTAAACAAATAACTCACTGTAAAATGCTGATAGATGGGGAATATTAGTTTTTAAACTATGAACTAAATGAAGAGAAGGCAGCTGTAATGCAAGAGTTCTGCCGGCTGCATTAAAATTCGACAAGGGTCAAATTCAGCTCACATTTAGACAAACAGAATTCCTGCAGATTTCTGAGAATTGCTTTCCATGTCCCGGAGTGGAGCCGAACCCATGCCCTTGCCTTCCTGAGCTTGAGTCTCTTGGAGATCATTCCAAAGCTGGAACCCTCCCCCCAAAAAATTGGTGGCTGCTTAGTATAAAGTCTTGAGCTGGAAGCTATGGTGGAAAAAATTATGGTCACTATGTCCCATTGGACCTAGTTCTTCTGGCAAGTAAGGAAGGCAGCTTGACTGTTGTTTATGCCATCAGCTGTTTGGGATGCTGCTTGGTGTGGAAAGGCAACATCTGAAACTTTCCAAGGAGTTTAATACAAGGCTGAAATCCTTAAGTAATCCATTCTGTAGTAGAGGACAGCTAAGAAGCTCTGTAAGTTACCAGTGGTTTTCCAGAGCTTGACTCCTGGGTAAGGTGGACTTTTGTAAAAATCTATATTAAATGGAGGAAACAAGACACTAATTTGTGTGATACATTATTTTTAGAGTAGCTTCTGTCTATAAAACCTCTCTGATTGTACAGAATCCCTTAACTTTCTTCCACATGCTTAGCCTGCCATTGTGCATCGGACTAAGAATGAATTTCCCCTTCTTCCACTTTGTGTTTACCGCTTGTAACTCTAAGGTGCCATGAGAGGGTGAAGGGCTGACGTGACTGCCCATGAATCAGGCTGGTGTGACAGCCAGCGAGAACAGAGACAACCTGGGCCCTGAATTTATGTAAATGGAATTTCCATGTTCCAGGTGGCTAGAGGACTTGAAGTGACAAATGATCCTTCCTGAAGGTAGATGAGAATATCAGGACTCCCCTGGTGGGCAAGCAATCACTAGGAAACAAAGTTTTGTTTTTGAATCTAAAGTGCGCTGTGATGATAAGGCAAGCCATGGAGTGGTCTGTGTGAATCACAAATGAGTGCACTGGAGCAACAAAGGAACGGTCTGGGCTCTTCGTGTGAGTGTAGGAGGTTGGGGTGGGTTCAGAGTGGGGAGTTACCTTTGAAAGAATTACAAACTGAAAGTTCTGCAGGACTGGGGACAAAATACACCAAGTCTTCGTTTTACTTGTGGTTCAAACAAGATCTTAACTTCTAGGACCAGATTATTAGAATCAGTTGAACATAACTGTGTGATATGTGCCATTGTTTCTGCACAAATCCAGCCTACACTATATCTCAAACTATTTGTCCAGTTTCCCCTACCTGGCTCACTGGAGTGCACTGAGAGTTAACACTGTAAACTGGTTAATTCTTGCTGGGTAACAGCATTTGCTGCCATGTTAGGTGGGAGCTGGGGGACAGCAGAACTCTCCTGTGTGGCACTGAATTATCATTTTTTGGGAGTAGGAGTCCTTTAAATGGATATGCTCAAGTTCTGATGGAGATCCCAGGTTACACTCTGATTTCCTCAGTTTTCTGAGAGAGCTGCTGAGGTAAGGCCAGCAAAAGAAAAATGAGAAGGACTTTTGCTTTCAAGTTGAAATGTTTGGGGAGATAACAGAATGTATTAAGACTGTTCATCTTCTTTGGAGTACAATAGCCTATATTTTTTGTTGTGTTTTGAATTAATAGGAAGGATTGTGGTTAGCAGGAGTGCTTCATTAGACAAAATTTTTTCTATCAAAGTCTCCTTCCAGGAAAGGAGGGCATGGACAGTGTCCAGAATCCAAAACACCATGGTAGGCTTAGAGTAACATGAGTGAAGTAAGAGGGGTTATTTAGGATTTATGGTTGCTTTAGGTCACACCAAAATTTATTAGTCTAGGACTGTAATTCCCTTGAGTCCTGGCTGGTCTCCAGGCTGCAGTTATCTCAGTTTCTCAGCTGACAGATTTCAAAGCAACAGATCTCAAATAATGAAATATTAAATTCCTCTCACTTAAAGAAAAAATAAGCAAACAAACAAAAAAACCAAACAAAACCAAACCAAAAAAAAAAACCCCAAAAAACTTAGGAGCACAGCTACCACAAAGTGCACCTCTCCATTCCATGTGTAACAGCTGTTGCTGCTGGAGCCCAGCAAGCATGTACAGCCAGGATTTGCCTCCTGAGGGAAGAAGCATCATTCCCTTCTAGCAAAGGGCACAGAAGCTATCCCCATTCCCAGGGCAGTCTGCCACTCAGCCATGTCTCTGAGAAGGGTACAGCCCTGAGGCAATGATCAAGACTTTTCTGATGCTTTGGGTGGGGAAAGCTTCCTTCTCTGAATTAGGAATAAGGAATAGATCAGAATACAGTGAGATGAGTATCCTGAAGCCATGTCTTGGAGTGAGTAAGCCCCTGGCCAGGCAGTGGGAGTCATGCCAGATTTACATGGACCCAGCTATTTAAAGAGAAAGTATTCAGGGCTCCTGAAGTCTTTCTTTGCTAGAAAAGTGCCAAAGTTGCTACTGCTTCCTTTATAGCCAAAGAGAAACAATGGTGAGAAAAGCTTGTATAAGTTTGCTCACTACAAATTTCACCTGACTTCACAGCCATTTAGGTACTGAAACAAAGATCTGAGTTCTTTTACTTTCTACTTTGCCTGGTAATTAAACTGGTTCTTGGCTAAATTTCTTCTTTATAGGGACAGTTTACACTGTCATGTGGTGTTTAAATTCCTGAAACCACAGCCAGAACTTGGCTCTCAATAGCTGGGGCAATCATTAAGACTAACCTGGGATTGAAGAAGCTGCCACAGTGCTAATCCATCACAATGGCAATAGCCTGTGTCTTAGCTGTCGGGCATGTGGGGCTTGGATATACTGTTTGAAATAACCAAAAATTAGCCCTGGTTATCATAGCAGAATTTTACTTTTCCCTTCAAAAATGTTGAGGAAAAAACATTGTGTTAGAGTAATGAACCTGGCAATGATCTGTTGTGGTGTCCACGTGCCATAGGGAAACAAGAGTGGAAAAAAAGAAGATATAGAAGAAACGTTATTTTGTATTTGGGTTTATCCTTGTCTCAATTCCAAGACCTCTGATTTCACAATCTGACAGAAGACTGGACTCCAGAGAACAACAGCTCAGCATAATGCTGGCAATGCTTTCAGCTTTCTCATTCCTTCCAAAATGGGTCCCCAGTGAGCCCTGATGAAGGATTCATAGGCTTTTCACATCTCTGCTGAGCAGCCTACCCACATGCTAGCTGTTGCTCCTTCTCTGTTCTCAGGTCAAGGGAGAAAGCACAGATCAGAGAGGTCAAATGTCAAGAAAAGAGCACAGTCCCAACCCATCCATGTTTCTACTCCTGAGCAGGAAGAGAGTGGTTTCAGCATTGGAAGTGCTGATTTCACTTTCTAAAGCCTTTGTGCTTGATATTAAAAGGATTTGGAGACTGAACGAATTTGTCAGTCCTTTCTCCCTTCCTTGCTTTCTGCTCCAACCTCCTTTTGGTCATTTTCCTTCATCTGTCCATGACTGGCTGCCTGGATTCATTACTTCATTGAATACATTTCCTTGTGTTAACAACATATGTGACAAATAAATAATACGTCTCATTGAAAGGCATGGTAATGCAATGTTCCAGTTACTGAAAGACATATAGAATTCAGCAACTTGCTACCTTTGTGTCACCCTTAGAACACTGTAAAATGTAACCAAACAGATGTACGCAGAGATGCAAGAGTACAAACTTGCCCAGAACTCTGCTTGTATTCATTCTCAGCTTAAATAAGTAAACTGTAATGAAGTCTACAGACACAGTTTTGGCAGTTTTGATTAACATTTTCTCTGAAGCCCAGTAAACATTTCCTCGAGATCTTCTCTAGGGTTAAAGACATTTCTGCCTTTTAACACACACCTTTGAAAGGTGTCAAACACTTTAGCCGCAGTTTGTGCAAATATAGTTTATTATGCAAAACCTCTGAAAAGAATTTTCAGAGGTGACAGTAAGTGTTTGTGAAGGCTGCTGAAGTATACTTTTTGTGTAAATTACCTGTGCAGCCTAAATGGTAGGACCTTCTTCCAGCTACAGGTGGGGAAGAAAATTAATTTTGAGAAGTAAAGGATGATTCCAAGTGAGCTGTGCTAATGCTAATCAAGTGAGTATGTCGTTTCCTTGCCTTACACACCATAGCTCTTGATTATGTGCAACAAGGATCTTGCAAAAATTAATTTAATATTCTGCAAGCTTTGAAGATACTTGGGCCTGAGTTGCTTGCTGAGGCACAGCAGCATGACATCTGACTTGGCCACAGTACTTCTCCAAGAAGCAAATGGGGGCTAATACACTCAGATGCAACAGAGTATTGCTATAAGCTCACAAGGCAGTAAGGAATGGGGAGAGGCTTCTCCTACCTTTTCCCCCATTATGTCTATCTGCATAGACTTCATCTCAGTCTGACCCTAACCTTTTTTCCTCACTCACTACAAAATTTACCATGAAGCCCATAGGTATATAAATTATCCTGGAAAAGCAGCAGAAGAAATTCTTAATTGGGCTTACCAGGCAAAGAAGACATTCCAGCAAGAAAAACAACCAGTCTATTGAGGTTTTCACTGTTTTCTTCTGAGGACCTGCTCATACCTATGTCCTCTAGAGAACCTGATTACTGAAACAGAGTTGTTACTTTGACATGGGCTGCAGAAATGGTTTAGGGTGTGCTGAGCTCAGCTGTGGTACCCTGTGACAGATTTCCTAACTGTAGCTGGGCAAGCTGAAGACAGACTGTCGTTTCATCATTTTTGGACAGAGATTCCCCCTTTAACACTTAAGTATTATCCACATACTGGTATTCTGGCAAGCTTGTGTTCATGCTAATCTGTTAGGATAGTCCTGTTCCCACTCATAATGTGGCACAGTATGTCAGCTTCAACCAGGCAAAGATGCCAGCCTCAGTTGGATTGTGAATAGCCTGCAGAAGAGCCTCCTGCTGGTAGAAGAAGTGCCAAATTAGGCCACATGCTCTCTCATTGAGATATACTGTGCCCAAAGCTGCTTTGGTATCAGTTATGGAGGGACGAACACCCTTTCTCAGAAAAGAACGTGTTAACCCTTCTATTTCGTGTGCTTTGTCTCCCCTGTTCAATTTCCATATGTTATTTCTGGGGTTGCCTGTATAAAAAGAAGTTATTCTTCCCTGACAGCTAAGAGAAAGGTCAGATATGGCTGTGCAGATTATGACCCCCAACTATGTTTGTTGTTGACTTCGGAGTTGCTTCTTTCGATTATACCATTTACCATTAAGACAACAGCACTGAGTGCTGCGCAGACACTGATTCTAAAGACAGAGTCTTTGCCCCCAGCGGGATTACTGTCTGACTGCTCAATCTTTCTTTGCAAAAATCCAGGTGTCCCATAGTCCTGTGAATCTTGGCTACTCCCAGAGTACTGGTGAGTAGGTAAAAGACATGTACTCTGCTGCACGTATCCCTCTCCCCAGGACTTACAGGAATTGCCAGGATTCACAAGTGCAGTATTATTTGGGACAGAAGAGCTTCTGGAACTGCCTTTTTCTATTCAGGATGCTCTCTACAGCTTCTGGCAGGCAGCTACATAAGTAAGGATATTATACCTATCAAACTAAATGCAGCCCACCAGCCTCAACCTAACATCTTGTCAACAATCTTGCATTGGTGTTGAATTGTAACTTGTTTTTCCATAGACTCATGGTTGCTTCTGCCTTTCCAGCTATGATGCTGTTTGTCACTTGTGTAAACACCATGCTTTTTTTTTAAATAATATGAATGGGGAACAATATACCACCAGCTAAAATGGCTGCCTTTCCACACTTGCTCAGCACAGGAACTCTTTAATCAGCAATGTCAGCCAGGGACAGAAATCTCATAGTTGAGAGATAACAGTTATTTGCTGGCAAGTTCTTGTATGATAAGCCCAACAACTGGGTGATTACACGCTTTCTCAAATAACACAGGAAAACGCCACACCACATTTCTTAAAGTATGTGTTGCAGCATCTGGAAGCTGCATAAGAATTCTGTCAAGATTTCACACACACACACACGCACACACAGGTTTTTTTTCAGTACTCTGAAATCTGAATGTAATTTTGATGTTCTTGAGCTATCCACCAGCTTTTTTTGCAGTGAAAGGCTCTATAAAGAGTACAAAGTCAGTACTATAGACAAAGTGCAACTGACTAATGGGAGGGTGTTTCTGTCATAACTAGGCTGCTTAACGTCGCAGTTAAACAATTTTTCATAGCTTCTTCAACCACTGAATTGCACTCGCATGGTTGCACTGCTAGTTGAAAGGGAAATGAGCAAGTACAAGCTAGGTGAGGGTGAGTAAATTATTAAAACACAGTAGCTGGAGCAAAGCTTATGCAAACCCCGCTAATAATGAAGAGACACAATGGCTTTCCAGCAGTGAAATTAGTTTGAAGTAAGAGGGTAAAAAATAACATTTCTGAACATTGACAGTGTGTTTATAAGGTGTAGAGGAGAAATCTGTGAAGTAATAAGGTTAGTGTGAGTCCCTCTGAGTGTTCTTCCTACAGTAATGCCTGGATGGTGCACCTTTATAGCTAGGACAAGGTATTTGGACTGGTTTAAATGTGGATCTGTGTTTTCACCTATTCTTGAGGTTCGGAGCAACCCAGTGTATGTTTTCAGGCTTCTTTCGGTGTGAGACAACAGCTGTGGGACATCTATTGAAAAGGAGCATCTGCCATGCTGGTAGGTGCTCCCAGGTATTGGGTTATATTGTCATGGGCTGTCATGCTGGGCAGCTGCTGGGGCATGTACTTGCACACAGGAGACCATCTGCCTTTTCCCCAGTGCAACTGTACATTCTGGATACAGCAGTCTGGAGAATCAAGGGTCCTAAAGGGTCCCAGAGTGAAGAGAGAAGTCACAGTACTGATTAGTCAACCACTAAAGACAGGTGCAACAACAGGTGACAAGAATGCCAGACAGGATTCAGAAGTAGATCCTGTATTTCATGTATGAGACCTGATGGATCTGTGCTTCAAGTCTGCAGTGGTCTGATAAATTATTGAAATTTCTATCCTGGTCACAGTATTTTGTGATATGTGTGCCACCTTAAATGGATGTGTCTTTTGAGCTGAAATCCTGCATAGGAAGCTTTTAAATTGTTTCGAGGAGTTTTAGAAGAAGTTTAGAGCCTTTCTGGCTTTGTATCCAAGTATGTGGTTGTTCTCAAATAGGGGTAATTAAGTTCAAACATCCTTTTGTACTTAACATCCCATGATAGGAACAGGGTCAGGATTTGTAGCTGTTTTGCTGATCCTCTGTGTCAGGGACAATGAGTGCAAGCTGAGATTTTTAGCCTTGGGTTGCATTTAAGTGAGGAGAAAGACATCTAGATTATACTTCTTTCTCCTTTCTCTTCTGTCTGACATTTGGTTTTCTCTTGCAATAGAAACAGCAGGCATAGCTTTTTTGCTTGCACTAGGAGTGAGACAGACCTACCAGCCTGCTGAATCTCATGGATTGGTTTGCACAGGTGAGAAAATAGACAGCATTAACGGAACTTAGATGCTCTCATCTCCATCTTATTACCTCCCTGAAGGCAGTCATCCTCTTTCCTTCCTCTTAGGACTCATTGATTCTTCCTTCTCCATTGCCTTGACTTCCCACTTCTTTCCTTTTCTCAAGCCAGATGCTGTGAGACAAAATCAGGAAGGGCTATGTGTTACTTCTGATGTTTATAGCACAATTGGCCATGTTAATGCTTCCTGTATAACCTGAAATCGGGCACTTCTCCAAGACAGCACATAATGCAAACATAAGGTGGAAAATTTTTCAATAGCCACATCTAGAATCTCACTTCCTCTCTCTATCTGAAGGTTGATCTTTAGGGATCTTCAGATGCAGACTTCAGGTTTTGCAGGTAGCTTAAAAGGGAAATATGTTTGGAGGTTGCCTGTGGAGATTAAAAAGGTTGCTTCTGGCTTCAGACAACCACTATTCCTTATAAGTCTTTTTAAAACAGTAAATCTGCATTTATTCATACTGGGTGAAGTAGACAGCTGGCACTTTCTGATTCCAAGACAAACAGATCCTGTGGATTTTTCTGGCTGAAGAGAAGTTAATACTCCAGAAGTGGAAATCCACACAACTCTCAACAATGAGACTCGTATCCGCCAAGCAACAAGATTTCAAGTGTACTGTGTTTGACTGGCAAATTCTGAGCTCGTTTAACCTACTGACATCAGGTTAGTGCTCAGGTAAATGGATTTATTTCAGGCTGGTTATCAGGGATCAAAATTTGACCTACTGGCATCTGGTTAGGCAAGTATTTCTTCTTCTTTCCATATACAGCTACTTGTTGTCTTATTTTATACCCTAGATGTTCATCTGCTCAATGGTGATTTTCAGAGATTTTCCTTCAGAAGGATACTTGCCCATAGCACCATATTTTGAAGCACTATATGAAGTTAGTAAAGACAAAATTCAGTAAGAAAAATATGCGCCTGGCACATATCGTGCAGTTCCCTCCCAGTGATGGATTTCCTTTAAAAAAAACTGCAGTAACAGAAAGCCTACACTATAAAATGACCTTTTTGTAATAAATAAGACTCAGAATGTGACTGAATTCTATATAATTTCTCAGTTTCTCATGATCCCTCTCCATCTGTTTGTCTTTTGTTTCCTGAAGGATAATATCTTTGCCTTATCTGAACATTGTTCAAACTTCTGTAACTTGGTTGGGAATTGCTAGGTGCTATGCAATATCAGTTAAAAATTATTATCTTGCAATGTATGGTTTGATTAATGTTTATGATTCTCAGAGGGAAAGACTAAATTCCTACGTAAAAGCTTTCAAGTTGATTCTCACCAATTCCATAGAAAATGGAATAGTTAATACTGCTACTGGAGCTGACATATGGGAGAGTCATATGAGTTTGGAAATGAGGTGGAAAGTAGTCTGGGAATATTATTCTGTTTCTATGCCAATCAATACATTTCCTCCTCTGAATTAGCATGGTGTAATTAAGACCTTTTTTGAGGTCCACTCATGGGGAGAACTGGTCTGTCATTTGTGGAAACATTAGGCTGACAAATGGTTTGTACTGGGAGAGCGGTGCTTCTCTTTGCCAGAGAAACCACTCCGTAGTCATAAGAGTTGTATTTTACTTGTCGTAGTATTTGGTGTTTTTAGTGGGAGCAGCATGGTGTGGCAGAAAGGGTTGTGTCCTTGCGAAGTATCCCATTTTTCTTGGGTAAAACACAATTCCTCAAGTGTAAGACATGTTTTGCCCTCAGGTCATGCTACTGTTCCTGGGACTGTGCATTAAATGTATGTTATTAGTGTGTAGGACATTCACTAACAGATAATTTGAAGTGCCTGAAAGTCGTGGTGGCAGTATTGCTACTGCCATGAAAACTGACCAGCTCTGCTATTCCCATGAAAATGGTGAAGCCATGTGGTGAACTAGAAAGCAAGCTACCAGCTCACTTTCTTACCTATCTCTGTAGTTTGGTGCTGAATAGCTTGCTTGATTTGCAGTGCTATGGCTACCAGTCTGCAGGTTTGCCCAAAGAGGCATGAAGTAAACTACTTGCTCTGCTACAAGGGTTGCGATGTGCTGTGGAGCAGTCAGCAGATAAATAACCCTGCTTATATCAATAACTTGTGTAACAAGCGGGTCAGGAGTGGCCCACAATGTTCTTATTTGCCAAGGAATCTGGAATTGATATGCCTTCAGTCACAGAAATCTGTATTGTAAATAGTGATTGAACCCAGCTGGGAATGTTGGCAATTGTCTACAGGAGTGACCACCTTGGGCTGTGGTACCTGCTCCTTCTTCCCAACCACGTTCCCAGTGCCTCCAATGTGGTCCAAGTATGCCTCTTTCTGCTTCCTATGGTGTATTTGGTCTGACTGAGCTGGAGTTAATTTTACCTGTAGCAGCCCTCACAGCGTTGTGCTTTGCATGGAGAGTTAGAAAGGTGCTGATAACACACCCGTGTTGCAGCTGCTGCTGCGCAGGGCTCGCACAGCACCAATGTTGTTTTTTCAACATTCCCTCTGCAGTGGAATGGGGTGGACAAGATCTTGGGAGGGGACACAACTGGGACAGCTGACCCAAACTGACCAAAGGGATATTCTATACCATATGACATCAGCTGAACTATAAAAGCTAGGAAAAGGGGGGTGGGAGGGTGGAATCAGCTTGTCCTCCGAGCAACTGCTACCTGTTTGGAGCCCTGCTTACTGAAAAGGGGCCAGACATCACCTGCTGATGGGAAGTAGAGAATAAATCTTTCTTTTGCTTTCATGCGTGGCCTTGCTTTGCTTTTTTCATTAAACTACTTTTGTCTTAACCCATGAGTTTCATCTTATTTTCTTTCCCTTGGTCCATCTGAGAGGAAGGGAGGAAGAGATAGAACGGCTTGGTGGACGCCTGGTGTCCAGCCAAGGTCAAACCATCACAAATGGAAAAGCTATTAACCTTGCCTGTTGGCATTGCCCTTCCCAAAATGTGCTGGCAGAGCAGCATGCTTGCATGTGTGCTCTCCAACCAGTTCCAGATGAAAACAGTTAGTTTTGCTCAGCTCAAAGTACAAAAGTGGTGTGAGCACCATGGAACATTCCATGCACATTGGAAAGCAGGTACCACGCTGTCCCTGTGGCAAAGCTGTCAGTGCTTTTGCAACAAGGGTATGGGCTGACAGCTGCTTGGAACATTAAATGCTTCCACTTTGTAAAGAACGGTGGTAGGTTTCCTGGACCATATTGGAAGGCTGCAGTGATCTGCAGCAGTCTCCTCTTTTGGTCTTCAGGCTGCTTTGCTATATAGTGTGACTGGGAAGGCTGGTGAATAGTCCATTAGGCTTCACTTGCCACAGACAAGCACTGTGTGAATCCCTGGGTGAGGCCAGAGAAAGAAACTCAGAAGCATTCACCTCTTCTTCTTTACCCTCCACTCCACCTCCTCACAGCTCTATCTTCTGCTATACATTAGCATTGCTGATGGATCCATTGGCTCTGCCCATCTTAAACTGTTAGATAGGAGCATATAGGGAGCCCTTATCATAGGTAGGGAGTGATGAGCTCCTGAGGCAGACTTTGCTCATCTTGCTGCCTCCTTGCACTAAGATAGATTCCCCTGTATTTGAGGACTTCACTGCACAGGATTTGCCCTGCAGTCCAGCCTGTAGCTTGTCATGCTGCTTTTTCAGTGTGACAGCATTGTTCTGTTGCCACTGCTTCTGTGGCAACATGTGTCAGATAGGAGAGTTCACTATCTTCTTTCAATAGCCTTTTGTGGCTCTTCTGCCTCTTGTTGTGAAAAAAATCCCTAAAATCCATTTTCACTTCATCTGCCTGCAAGAAAGCATTTTGCTTTAACCCTCTGCTGGCTTTTTATCAATGTGCAGTCTTAGTACTGAGTGGTTCCTCTTCATGAAAGTGGCAGCTGTGTCCCTCCTCATGGGTCTGTTGCTGCCCTGGTCTGTGCCTTTCTATTAAATGCTTTCAGAATCCACTTTCCTGGCACTTATGGCTCAATTTGTGCAGAGTGGAATTACACCAAGGCCTGTGAGTGAGAGATGCAACAGCAGAAGGCAAAGCTGGGAGTAGTGGGAGCAGGTGTCTGGCACCTCTTAGAGCTGGAGCTAGTTCCCTGACATTTAGAAGGGATAATGGCTGTGCTGTTCCATGCCAAGAATTGGGAGCATGGGATTTATCCAGTCTATGCCCACCTACTTTCTGCATGTGGACATTTGTTCTCCCACCCACCTAATTAGGAAAATAGAGTGTAGAAAATGAAGGGGCGGATTTGTTATTTTGTTATGGCTGTTTGAAAGCAAAGTTTGCTTTGCAGCCTCATATTCCAGTCCATGGAGGGACAGTATTGTCTCCAAACCTGGCATTAGTGTTGGCTTTCCTCAGGAATTCTAACGGGAAGTAAAGCTATGCCACACATTGTCACTGCAGCAGTGGAAAGGATCAGAATCACTGGAAAAAGCCTCCATCCTGAGGGTGAGTGCTTGGGAGAGGACTTCCATTGGAGACAGGCAGAAATAACCTCTGGGTAAACAGGAAAAATCCACACTTTGACTCTGGATAATATTTGAATAAACAAAAATAATACTCAAAGACAAGAAGCTTCTAATAAACCCTTCCCTAGGGTGAGAGCTGGACTTTCCAGCAGCCCTTCCAGCTCTCTCTTTCTGTGATCTTGTGATCCTGATTGATGAAGAAATCTTGAATGAAACAGATCCACAATTTACTATTAGCTTGCATAACATAACAAGTTACCTAAGGGTGCATGAAACAGGAAAGTGGCTAGCTGGGTAAATTATGGAAGTTAGTTTTCCCTGGACACTCTCTAACCATGCTGAATATCCTGCCATTACACAGCAAATTATCTGGGGCCAAAACAGAAGCAGCAAACAAAGGAACTGCTGGGTAAAGTGAAACAGCTAAAGGAATATAAAGTTAGTTTCTCAAGGAAGTTGAATTTTAAATGTTAACTGGACTGCTTTTCTTCTAAGTTCCTGAAAACAAAATATCCCATTTTGACTCAGATATGGCACTTGTTCAACATGAAGGATGATGGGTTTAAAAACAAAGGCTTTCGTTCAATCCAATTTTTTTTTTTTTCTGGTTCAGCTGCTGAGCTGGAAAATCACTATTTGCAAGCCCTTGAAAACCAGTGACTGTCCCAATAAATTTGTCAAGTGGTTGATCTTCCTACTGCTGGCCTTGTCACAGCAAAAGTGTTTCCTCTGCTTGAGCCCTGCAGAGCTTTTCTAGCCTAGTCATCAGCAAGGTGGAGAAGAGGTAACTTCATTCATCTCGGCTGATAATCTAGAGGCTGAGACAGACCATGCATCACAGTCTCTTGGCTCAGTCAGCTTTAGACTATTATTATGAACCTGTTCATAACTTGTTTGTTGTTGTGCAGTTTGGCTGTGGTTTGGGTTTTTTGGTTGGTTTTTTGTTGTTGTTGTTGATTTTTGTTTGTCATTCTGTTTGTTTTGTTGTTGTTGTTGAGTGTGTTTGGTTTTGTTGTTGTTGTTAGGTGTGTGTGTGTTTTGTTTTTCTCACGCAGCATCCCAAACCTGAGCATGTGGGGTAGAAGCCATCGGGGTGTGGGTGAAGGAACTATCCCTGAAGAATGTAATAGCATAAAATACCAACTCCTATAACACTAGGATGCAAAGCCATAAAGATGTAAGCATTTACAGCTTGTAATATCACAAACCTGACTGAGGTACCTAGATTCTCTCTGCAGTATCCAGGGACAAACAGGCATCTCAGAGACCAAATCACAAAACCCAGCAAGCTGAAGACGTATGTTTAAAGTTGTGCCCCTATCTGAAATTAAGTTACCACATTCGGTGTTGTCAAATGAGACAGCTGCCCACTTAGGCTTCACAAACACCCTCTTTTTTCTGAAAGTTGGGGCCTAAGCTTTTCTTTTTCAGAATACCCTACTTTCAAAATACTTCTCAGCTAGACTGATCATATTCCTCACTAACAAACAGCTTTCTGAGGAGGTTTGAACCCATGGCACAAGTACACAGTTCTAAAAGTGAAGGTATATGTTACTGAGAAGTTTCAGTTCCCTCTGCGAAAGCTGCCAGAGAATGCATTTGGGAGCAGGGGGTTTCCTTGGTGAATAAGTGGGAGATGTGGATTCAGCTCTTTTCAAGTCTATTTTTTTCACCAACTTAATACAAGGTCTTAATGAAAAATCTTTGGAGAAAGAATTAGAACTCCTATGTGCTATCTCTCGGGGGACTTCCTCATCCCTTTGATCACATTCCTCAGCTCTCACAGCAATCCTATAGTTTCAGCAAAAGTATTTTCCTGGAATTAGCCTGATGGTTGTTTGTTACCAGAGAGTTAAGAGACTGACACCTCTCAAACAAGGAAGGGAGCTGAATCCAGAGCTTCCGCAACCTGTGATAGTGCTTTGAACACTGAGGAAAAACTTATTTTTTTTCCCATATAAAAGGAAGGCAACCTTACAGGTACGTTTTCTGTGGAGCTGGTCCAGCGGTAATGTACAGGACTGCTCCAAGGTGCTAGTGGGAGTGCCAAAAAATCATGTATCAAGAGCCTGGGGACAGTAACATAATGGGACTTCAAGTGCTCAGTCAATGCATTAAGTCTGTTTGGGGGTCTAGGTCTTGGTAATTTCTTTTACACTCCACAAGGAATGCACAGCTCCTGCTGGTTCACAGCTAAGGAAGCAGACCTTGACTTTATGCTGAAGAGAGCTTTCTTGGAGATAGGAGCAACAAGGACTTCAGCATGGATACCAAACCTGCCTGTGGCTTGCAAATAGTTTGAACTGAAGGATGGTGCAGTAGAAGGCCTTTTGTAATATTTACCCTCCACTCTTTTCTGAGAATAAATCCAGCCCGCGTGAAACGTGCTGGCAGTGGTTTCCCACTTAGCAATAATCAGACCATATTGGGACAAAATATTCAAAATACGTAGCAATGTGGGACTTGAGAAAGTATCAGCATAAAATTATGCTTTCCAGAATAGCAAACTGATGGATGTGCTGGAGCTGAACAACATGATTTTTAATGAATGAGACCTTGGCTACACTTCTTGTTTGGCATTAGCCTGCCAAAGAGTATAACTTGTCTTAACATCTTTTTGAAGTGATTCAGTGAAATTTCTAGCTTTTGGATTAAGAGAGCCATTAATAAATTGGACTATAAAAGCATAAGTGAATGAAACCAACTCTTACTAAAAATGTGCTGAATAAAGCAGATGCAATGCTCAGGTAATTGGCAAACAAGCTACCTGTTGATTTTCTTGTCAGTGTTGTTACTATCTGGGGTATGACTCTAGCCAAGGAGAAAATAGGGTTCATTTAATTATGACAATTTTTGCAGCATCATTTCACTTAAAGTTGTCCATGGATTTTAAAGAAGATTGAAACCAGTCTAATCAGGGCTTTATTTGGGTCCTATGTCAAGAGGAGAGAAGTGGACAATCAAAGGGATTTTCTCAGTGCATAGCAAGAGGGTGAAAATATAGATGTTAACATTGGCAGTGGAAGCTAATGAGCAGTGTGATACTCCACAGTGGTTCTATTTCTCCAGCTGTAATCGCATGAGTGCTCAGGGCTGTTTCTTTCTGCCGAGCCTAGGGTGCGCATCTGTGTTTCCCTTAAGTCTACTTGAAATAACAGATATAATCAGCAGCACCCAGTTCCAGCCTACCAGGTCCTTACTTACATGTGCTCAGATGCTTTCTACAGCCATTATCTAGATAACGATACAAACAAGGAGCTCCTATCTAAGGGGCATTTGGCCTTTACATAAATCTAACACTCTTCCGTAAATTGATAGTAGAACATAGTTTTGCAGATAGCTTTCTGGAAAGAACGATGATACTGTATGTGCGTATAGCTTTCTTAATGTCAACACATTTTACAAACAATACACACAAAATAGCTGTTTCCTCTACTGCCCCAGTATAGCTACCTTGTAGGGGAGTGAAGTGGTTATCTGACCATGCTATCAGCTGGATTTTTAGGAAGGAAGTGGAAAATGCAACCAAGCGCATCAGTTAAAAATGTAGGCCATAATGAAATAAGAAATGAGGATGCAGTGATCAGCACTTCTGTCCTGCAGTGTGGAATGCTGCCAGCGTGAATTCAATGGTACCTCAATCGATGAAAGAGTGAGAATCCTGAATATCAAATCCACAGGAACCATGAATATATTTGTTATGATGTTCTCAACCAGTAGGGGAAGCAGGTGGGAATGTGAAAACAGAATTACTCAGAGCATCTAAAGTGAGTATACTTCAAACACCACTTAGCATCTAGTCTAGACAAAGACAGGCATGTTTAAAATGGTCTTATCTGTTTGTGGTTAACCACAGTTGTTAGTTGCGGGTGTTCCCAGTGCACATCAATTTGCAGCTTTGCTGGGTCTGGAAGTTGCCTTTGTAAAGGGAGTGCAGCTTGAGGAAGGAAAACTTGTCAAGGAAGATAATGATTGATACTCGTTGATATGTCTAAATAATACCCAGTTTCCGCATCAGATGGAGAGAGGATTCTTTGTGGCTTTCCATTTTCTCAGGGAAATGGTATCATGTGAAGAGGAAGTATATGAAATGGAGAGACATGAGAAAAGCTAAAGCAGTGAAGTAGAAGGCTACAGAAGAATGGAGAAACACTGTGGCAAAAGCAAGTCGGTAAGCTGGAAAACTGCAGGCACCTGAACACCCTTACACAGAGAAAATAGAAACAAATCAAATCTTCCTTTCTGCTGCCCCTTGTAATTTTCCAGAAATCTTCTATAATTTTCCCTGGAGTCCCATGCTGACAGCTGGCAGATGCTGAATGAGAGAGGGTCCCCAGAATGAGTGATGGCAAGGTCACAGCTGGAATGCCTGTGAAGATACTGATGTAGCGAATCACAAGCAACTTTTGCTGCCACATAGTGGCAGAGAGAAAAGCTGCCATATGACAGATCTTCCTTTGTAAGCCTTGTCCAAAGATGATGTCTTTGTAATTTCACTAGTGTTGTTCTCTGGTAACAAGTGTGTTAATTCTAGGAGGTTAAAGTCACGGAAAAAAGGGGAAGACCTGAAACAATAGAGTTCCTGCAGACTTAATTTAATGTGCAAGCCACTCCTTGCAAACCACAGAGCACTCTCCTTTGCCATAGGTTTATCAACAAGTATTGCTAAGAAGCTTGTATTTCAGAGACAGTATATGAATAGTACCTCTCACTGCTGTGGTTGCTATAGTAAACTCTTGTTCTTAATTGAATACTACAGTAAATAATACTTTAAAACTGGAGAGGAAAATAAAAAGAAAGAACTCCATCAGGAATTCCCTGAGCCACTTGAAATTACTGCTCCTTTTTCATGTTTTGCAAGTATGGAATGCTTTGTGCAGTGGGTTATAGAATAGCAACACCTGCATAATTGTGATGCTTTTTCTACATAGTCTCTTATCCCTGGAAGCCTTGTAAGATATGATGTGGTTCAGAGCACCTCTGTCAATAAGGAAAAGAGCAGTTAGTGGGATTAAAATTAGCTGGGTTTTTTCTTAAAATTACATGTATTTTAGACCAAATTTTGGAGGAGAAAAGGATGTAAAAGGTTGAAATGATCCATACTGTAACTGCTGTCGGTGGAATTACACTGGAGATAAATTCTCCAATCTTTTTCCCTGATGTTAAACTGTAATAATCTGTAAGCATGGCAATTAGAGAGCTCACTCATGCTGATGGCAGACTTAGAGTACCACAGATAATGCTGTCCAGGAGAAAGTACACAGTGTATAGAGAAACTGTCAAGGTGTGCATAGGGAGGGTAAAAAGTCAGAAGTTGGTGAGCAGCTGAGAACTGCAGCAGTTCCTTGTTACTTTGGGGATGAAGAGGAGGAGGAAGAACCTCAAAGGCCAAATGAACTTTGAGAGCTAAGAGAAACATCCTATATGTCATGATAAACAGCTGTGAGGCAGAAGACTTACAGGCCCTTGAGAGGAAATGGAAGGAACAGTGAGGTTAATAGAAGTAGGAGATTATGCTATCATGGGGTAGTAAAGCAGTGAGAGAGAGTAAATGATACATGAAATGTTGGGTTCAGAGTTACTAGCATGAGGCGAACAATGGATTTGTGTATAAAGCACTGGAGTGCAAATAAGCTGGTCTGGACCTATTTTATGCTTTGATCAGGCTATGGTACATCCTTGGTCCTCTGCCTTCCCACCTGTATTTTGGTGCTAAAGCTTTCTTCTTTTGTAGGACTTTTGACCAAGGCAAACATACTATCATTTGTGAATTGTTCAGAAGATGTGACAATATAGGTCATAATCATAAGACATCTTTTGTAGACTGTTGCTCACTCAAGGTGTGGAAAACATATTTATTCCTCACCAGCTAAGATGCTTCTCATGGATCTGCATCCTCATTAGCAGACAGCATCTGTTTCTTCTTGTAAT
Source organism: Ceryle rudis (assembly GCA_033439905.1). NCBI lineage: Eukaryota > Metazoa > Chordata > Aves > Coraciiformes > Cerylidae > Ceryle > Ceryle rudis. The sequence continues at coordinate 53,800 of JAAGNO010000567.1, read as the reverse complement.
TAGCTCACAGTTCAATAGGTAGCTCCAGTCTCTTTTACACCTGGACTACAATCAACATAGAAATCACAGAAGCACATGTCTCTCCCCTCCCCACTTTAAAGCAGTCCAAGTTACACACATTGTTAAACACCTAATAGATAACAACTGTCTGTTAGAGCTCTCCAGCACATGTGTGAAAGAGTGGGGGGTTTTGTTTGTTTGTGGGTTTGTGGGTTTTGTTTTGTTTTTTTCTCTCTCTCGATGGCCTTCAGTTCTAAATGTGCTTAGGCTTCTCTGGCTTCTGTATTAGCCTCAAACTACCAGTCATGGACTAGGCCATAAAGAACTGTTTCCAGCCACCTGCACAATGGAAAGGGGAAGTGAAGTGAGGGCTGCTGGAGGGGGGAACGTGTACCAGCTGGCCCTGTTCCTGAGGCATTATAACTGGATTCTTTGGGGTAGAAGGGTGTGAGGTCTCAGGTCATTTCCTGCCAGGTTTGCTCTGAATGGGAGGGGGATATGTAATTGTGCTGTCTCCCTGTACCATTAGTGTCAAGACTCATTAGGAATCCAATCTACTCAGTGGCAGTAGGCATACAAAAGAAAGAACTAGCCAAAGTCTGCAGACTGCAGAGCAGGAGTTGGTGGAGGAAGCAATTGTAAAATTCCCATCTGAGTAATTAGAATCAGCAGGGAATCAGATTGGCTACGGCAGGGCTTTCATTTTTCCCCTTGCTGTTTTAACAGGATTGGCAGGTGCTGCTTTATTCCAGGGGTGAGGTGATGTGCCTGTGTCACAATTCTCAATGAGAAATGATCATCAATTTGCTGCCATGCTCCTGGGGTGAGCTGAGCAGGCAAACTGTGATTACTATTGTTATTAGTACCTTGTTAGCATGGAGCAGGAAAATTGTTGCGGGCAGTTCTGTCTGGAAGAGGTGGGATCTATGCACATAGAAGCATGTTCCTGGCAGCTTAGCTACACTTGGAAAGTTTGGGACTGCTGGCTATTTCATGCCCTTTATGCTGGAATCTGCTTGTTAGTGGTCAAAAAGATGTGAATGACCTAGAAAATTTATCTCATGCTTAAAAGTTGGCAGCGTATCAACATGCTTTATTAGCAGGACAATTTAACGAAATTACAACACAATAAACCAAAATGGACCCTCTTTCTTTGAGTGCATTGTTTACTACTCATTTGTTTGCTTAGTGAGAGGTGAAAAAAAGACATAGACAAGCTATTCTGTCTGTATTCAATGCAATTTAAGGCCTGGATTGAGATGATGTGAAATCAACAGACATATTCACCCTGACTTCTCCGGATTCTGGCCCAGATCTGTGGGCTTGCATTTTCTGGTAGTTGACATGATAGTTAAAAAGTACAGCAGTAAGGGATGTACTGAGAAGCACAGCTTCTGGGAAGAGACTTTTCTTAACACAGCATTTGTTCCATAAAAGTTCCTAGAAAGATTTCCGTAACAAATTGGTCATAATTACTCATCAAAACGGGATTCTTTCAGCAGCTTTGCTTAGCTGAATTCCACAGAAGTCAAGCTTTTTTTCTAGTTCCATCAATAATCAAAGGAAAGATTAATGAATTAAAACTTTGCAGAAAAAATTGTTAATGATAAACAGTGCACTTCTCTGCGACTGTGTGGTCCTGGTGCTAAGCTCCTGGATTTTCACAAAAGAATGCAAAAATTACTCCCTATCGTTGGCAAAAAGATCCTATTGTGGGTAGTGGACTGCTTTCCTGAGTAGAACATGCAGAACTGGGTCCACAAAGAGGAAATATGTGCAATGGCAAGCCATGCTGTTTTGTAGACACTCTTTGGTAAACTGTTGGACGGGAAACAGTATTTCTGTCGAGGGAATTGCGCCAACACTGAAGAAAAGGTTTTGCTTTTAGTGAAGCAAAACTGTGGCCCTTCAAGGTATATTTTATTGAAAACATTAAAGAGAAATTAAAGTATTATCCTAAAGAGCTAGTGTCTAGACCCTTGCTTGAGATGCGGGTGACTATTTTGTGTCCTTGGTTTCCCCTATTCTTGGACAGTATTATGCTGGCCAGGCTGTTCTAAAGTGCTTTTTTGGGGGGCTTTGGACAGATCTTCTCAAAACTAAGGTGGAACTGTGTCTTACTGGAGGCCTAGTGAAGCCAGTATGTACCCATGACATTTTTCAGTGGTTTCCAACCAAAACAAAAATTTCATCTAAAAGGATGGGGGTGTAGGTGTGTGTGTAAGATATCCCTGCTAAATCTACCCTTCAGACTGATGCTATGTTTTGAGAACCTATTTGGAATGCAAACAATAAGAGATGTGTATTCCCCTCAGTGTCTTTCCTTTGAGTCTCTGTGTGTCTCATAAGCATATTGGGTCATTGGAAGAATAAAAAACTAATACATGAAAAACAGCTCTTCCCCTAATCTCCACGTTCCTGGCTGGAATGAATCAAACTCAAATCTATAAGCTGCTTAGACCTTCCAAGCAATGTAGATTAAATGATGGCAATAGAAGCTTTACTAGCTTCTGATTTTTATAGCTAAGTATCTCTCTCTCTCTCAAGTCAGAAGCTGACAGTCCATGCAGACATATGCATTACTGCAGACTATTTTTCAAGCTCATTTGGGCTATTGGCCATGTATGGGCAATCGGAGTTTGAGCCTGTCCTATCAAGGAAAATAATGCATGCTTGCTCCTCCCTTATATCCCCCCTCTCACTTAATTGACAACTAATTCTGTCAAAAAAAGGCTGACTCTCTCCCTTCCTACCCCTCACCCATCCTTGGCAGGTCCTCTGTCTAGATGGCTTTAAATCTGATTTGGGATTTGAGTGTTATTTGGATTAACTCATTAGTGGGGCTCCATTCTGGCAAGCTTGCTAATCTGTGGCAGTGGTGCATAGCACTGTGACAATATTACACTGAAAATGAGAAATCTAATGAGATTAGCATTTTATGCATTCAGACAGGGTCTGCCTGGGTGTTTGAATGGTCTGCAGACGCCCAGGAAGAGACAAAGTGACTGGTCTGTATGTAAGAGAGCACCCAAGTGAATAGAAAGGAAATTGCAATGGTGCACAAAAGTGTCAGAAGCTTGGTTGTGGGGAATAGAAACGTCTCTGTCCCCATCAGCTGACTGTCTCAAAAGCATTTGTGCATATGCCCAGCAGATTAATTTCTTTTCCTAGGGCTGGAGGAGAGCTGATCTGTGTCCAGGGGATCACCTTGCAAGTTACTTTTGCTCTTAATAGAGATGACTGGGGAAGGCTTTAGTGGTTGCTTTCACAGGGAAGAAGGCTGCTGGCTTCCCAAGTTGCTTTTACATCACAGGGGGATGCAGTGCAAGATATGCTTGTTAATGTGTGTGATTACCAGACTGCTCCATTCTAAAATTACACCCACAAGATTAGTTGCCTGGACAAGTTCCAGTCTCACTTTTCCCTCTCAAAGGCGTTGTTGTTTTTACTTCAGGTTTAAACAGAGAAAAGAGTGAGCCAATATCTGCAGCCCCATTTGATTTCAGACAGAGCAAGAGCTCTGTCTCACTTTTTAGGTATGCCCACTAGAGCAAGGCAGTCCCAGTTCTGCATGCATGGGCTTCCCCTGCTCTATCACCCAACTAAAGCTTTTGTAGCCTTTTGTAGGTGACAAGGTGACAACTTTTGGAGAAATTGAGAAGTGATGCACCAGGGCTGAGAGTCACCACTAAGTGCTGTCCTAGCCTGCCACCCAGTGCTGGTTTCTGGCACTCAGAGCTGCTAATGTGCTCCAGCACTCTAGCTGGTACATGGCATGTCCTGGGCTGGTTCTTCCTGAATCTCATTGTAGTATTCCTGCCCGAGTTACTGAAACAGATACTCAGGTTCTGTTATGTTTTAAACTGGGGTGCCTTTGGAAAAGTGTGTGACAACTTCTTCAGATTCCTTCTTGAGTGCTGTGGGCTCAGCAAGTAGACAATGGTCTTGGGTATTGTGCACTCGACTGGTGATGGGCTAGTGGTTTTAGTGAGTCTTAAGCAAGAAGGAAAGGCTGTCATTTCTGCTCTTGTTTTTACAGGGCAGCTTTAGGAATGATCAGAGCTGAGAAATCTCTCAGCATGGTGATGAATCCAAACCAAATACATTCACAAAATGATGCTGATGTTAGCAATGATTTCCAAATGGCAATCAGTGAATCATCTTTATGAAAAACAGCTAACAGAGATATCAGGAGAGGTGATAATTCCTAAAGATAAAAACAAAACTGCTTGAACCCCAGAGAAGGGGAGGAAGGAACATTATCTTGGGAAAGCAAGTGGTTAACAGTGCTGTGGGCTGGGCTGTTCCAGGAAGAAGATGGAAGATGGTGGTGCAGATGACAGTTTTCAGTCACAACATAAAACCATCCTCCTATTACATGGCTAAAAGCACTGCTGAGAGAAAATATATTATTTTGTAAATTCTTTTCACGTAAATCTAAGGTAGATAAATTAGGGAATTGTTTTGAATTTTTTTAAAAGTGTTTGGGTGTTGTTTACTGTTTTTTGTTTTGTTTTTTAAAGATGTCTGTCACTTCACCTTTGAATAAAAAGTAGTGATTGAGTAATGTTAGTGACAAACCAGAAATTGCATGGACAACTGATAGCTTTAATTGTGTAAACAAGGTAAATCTGGCATAGTCTTAGAAACTGCTGTTTGTCTCAAGAAGTGATAGTCAGTTGTTTGTAATGGCACAGACTAAAGCTGCCACACCAGGGTTTTATCAACTAAAGAGATTAATAGAACAGTCTTTGTGACTGTGGCCTGACATTCAGCTTTGACAATGCTGCCTGGATTTATCTAGATGACCAGATACATTGAGCTTTCACTTTGCAGTGTGGAGGGTGGCAGAGGGGATGAGTGGTCATTTTTCTTTAAGTAGTGAGATAATTTTTGATGCCCACTGAAAAGGAAGGGGCAGAGAAGAAAGAATGTGATGAGGTGGCCTTCTTTTAAAGCATGTGAGGTGCAGAGAGCAGGCATAATATAGGAAAAAGTGAGTATAGGAGAAGATGAAAAACAAAGGTGTATTTACTCTGAAAGGTGCTTAAATGCCATTAATATGTATTGTAAATCTTTAAATGCTCTGTTGTTCAAGCATTGTATTAAGTGGAAGGAAAAAACCAAAACCCAACAGTGCTACTGATTTGCATTTTGTTATTAATTCAGGGTAAAAGAGAGGAAAAATTGTCAGCAAGGTGCCTTAACAAATCTTTATATAATAGTAACAATTTATGTGTGGAAGCAAATACTTAAAAAAAAAAAAAAAAAAGTAAAACGAATAGAAATGTAATTCAGAGCAGCACTAGCACTTCATCTTCGTGTAATGATATGGGCAAAGCCTGAATTCCAGCACTCTGCAGTGAATTATGGGACACAGTAGAGCTTGCAGGACTGCAGAAATAATACACGATCAGATATAATGTCCCATTAGGAAAAGGTGATGTAATGAATTCTTCTTTCACGGCCTAGCAATGACACATTTAATTCACTAGGTTATTTACCCCCTGGATGAAATTCATAATCTCTCTTATAATATGAAAATCTCTCCTTAGATACATTTGAGGGGGAATCTCATTAGAAGGTTTTGCTGAATGTATTTTTTGTCAGGAGTTGTAAAGGCAGTGATCTTCATCAACAGGGAAGCTGAACTAGGAGCCAGAATACCTGGGCTATATACCTGGTGCTGCTGCTGTGTGACACTGGGTGAGCACCCTTGGCTGCTCAGAGTCTTTCTTGTGACTCTTCTGATTCTGCCTGTCACAGGTCAGCTGGGGTAGTAAAGACTCACTTATTTAAGCTGCCTAAGCCAACACAGCTCATTCTGGTGAAATGCCTTGAAGCCACTTAGCCTGTTTGATAGAGAGGTAACCTGCAGTGGGAGAGGTGAGGCATGGCTGTGGAGAGGCCCGAGTAGTACTAGTTATGGTTAGGAGAGGACAGATGTCCAGAGATGTAGGATACTTGGCTCCTTGAGACAAGGGTGTTGTATGTGCAGGAAGGCACAAGATCCATCCCTGAACTTAGTTAGGATCTCTGGATGCTCCAGGAAAGCTGTCACTAATGTATTTTTCTTTTGGCTCAGTGCATAGGTTGATATGGTATAAAGAAGACTGGCCTGCACAGGTGAAGTTTGGTCCTACTACACATGAAAACATTGCTCTTTAGTGTGTTGGCTGATTCGTATTTCTCTGAACTTGCTGGAGGAAGCAAGAATGAACAAGACACTGTTCAATTGAGAAGTCTACTTTTAAAAGAAAGCTGTTTTAATTTGATCTTTTTTTAAATCCTGAAGGAAGGATTGAGAATTCCTAAGCTCACCTGGAAACACAGTTGGCTTGCTGATTTTTAAAAAAAAAAAAAAGTACAAATCACCCCAGAATAGGCCTTGCCATTTCTCATCCTATGTAGAATATCTTTCTCTACTAACAGGTATCTGCTAGCACATCTCTGCAGGTCTGTAAATATTCAAGATTTAGCTTCAATGAAAAATACTTTGTATAAAGAAAAGGTAACAGTTCATATGTAAATGTTACGGTGTTATCTTTTTAGTTATCTCAGTTTTTAAAAAAATCAAACCATGGCCTTCAGTCCTATTTAAATGTAATAAAATAAAAAATCACTTTCTCTCCAGAGATCCAAAAAAGCTGAATATATTTTCCAAGCTGATTGATGCTTTTCCATTTATTTTTAAATGTAATTTTCTCTGGGTAAGGAATTGTTCTCTTGAATGTCAAGGAGGAAATATTTCCCAAATCACAGGCTTGGATTGGCTGGTGTGAGCCTAATGAGATAGCTCTGTTGAGAGGGGGTAGGCTGGGGAAGCAGAGAACAGAGTGATTTGTCATGCTGGTTTTCCAGCCATTGCTAAAGAGCTGCTTTGTAATGCCAGCCTGCCAAATCTCCTGGCCACAATCAAATTACTCCCTCCACATGCACACACATCCACAGCCTCGCCCTTTAGATCTATCACTGACAGGATAGTTATTAAACAAAAACTCGTCCCAGGGAATTATTAATTGCCAGGCTTCATTTCTTTATCAAATGTTGTGGCCCGGAGGGAGAGCTCTTTAAGCTTTCAGAAAGATCGTAGCACATTAATCACTGGAGGGAAGCGGGGTGTGGGCTTGGCATTTGTAATACTTGTCAGACCAGATATAGGAGAAAGAGATCAAAAGAGATGTTATGACTTGGAGGTGAAAGGGTTTCACTTTTCTTGTTCTTCTTTGTGTGCTCCTTTTTTTTTTGCTGTTTGTTTGGGGATTATGGTTTTGGTTTTCTCTACTGGTCTTGTCTCAGAACTTGTACCAGCTCTCTCACTATACCACTGGTCCACAAACTGTTCAAGAAAAGATCATGAGTTATGGATGCAGCCTTCTGTGTACCCAGTAGCAAAACAGTGGTCTCTGCTTTTGAGTGTCAGCCTGTTGTAGTGCTGCCCTTGTCTGGGCACTGGGGCAGGCCCCAAACTGCAGTCAAAGTTGGGAAGCTGGGGGCACTGAGGTGCTTGTCTGAATTAACTAATTAAATAAAAGTACCCAGCACTGAAGATCTGTCCTGAAAAACATGCTTTACTTCTTGAAAGTTTAATACTGGGTCCACTATTCTATGCAACAAATACCATCATCAGAAAACACATCTTTAAAAAATTACTACAATGACAGTAGCTCCAGACCACATATATGGCAGATTAAGCCAATATTGTAGGCTGCCTAGGGCTGGAAGCACTTACCCTGTGATTAGATAAAGCATTAATTAACACTGACCTTTTTCACTCTAATCCGGAGACCTTTTGCCCCTGTAGTATGCAGGGAGGTTGTTACTCCTAGCAGGGTACTTTGTGAGGAATGTAATGTAAGCTGCTGTTCAGTTGACGTGTTTTACCTCTTAAAAGGATGATGTATCAACTGAAGTGAGTAGCCTTTATTGTAACACTTCAGCAATGCTGCACTTTGCATTGCTGATTCTTGCTCTATCACCTGAAGAGATGCTTCAGACAACTGATGTTGAGAGGTGGGTTTGCTAGTACAAGTCATCCCTGCTTCTATACATAATCTTTTCAGCAGCAGAAAACTCCTTGATTGCTTTCTAATACCTTAGCTTGAAATACATAACAATTTTAGCATATATTGTAAACTCATTTCCACTTCCAATATGATCTGGAGCTAATTATCAAAACAGCCTGTTTCTTAAAAAGAATACATATCTATATAAAATACAGATTTAGAGAGAGAGTATGAGTGAATAATATCTGAGAGAGTATAAGAGGGTAAAATCAACTTGGAGCTTTTGTAAATACCAGCTTCTCCTCTCATAAGATTGCACTTTGAGTTTTGTTGCTCTGATTTCATGTCAGAACTATCCAGGGAAAGCTGCAGGTATCTAGAACCTCCCTAACTCACAGGAGCACTTGAGGGGAAAAACTTAAAATCTTTAATTCTGTGGTGTATACAAGAGGTTGCAGTGAGGATCCCAAGCTCATTGGAGAATAGGCTGTGTGTTAACGTGCATTTGTACCATGGCTGGCACGCAGCCTGGTTTCGTACAGCCCTGCTGTTAGCTGGAGCCTCTAGGCACTACTGTAATATAAATATTCTGGAAGAATAATAGGGCTATTTGTGGCTCTTGAGGGCAGCTAATGTAGCTGGTATGCAGCATGTTTTTCAAGACTTCATCTCTTATTTTTCCAAGCATTCAGCAACAGAGAAGAAACAAACCACATTTGCTGTGCACAGACAGAAGGAACGAGAGGAGGGATGGATCACATCAAATGGATTTTGAGAGCCACAAAACACTTGTTGCATGTTGTCCCGACACTGCAATATGATATTTGCATTGTGATGTTGTATCAATATGTGAGACGATCTGTCTTCTTGAGAGTCTCATGTCTGGCAAGGCAGTTCCTAACTCAGAGGCTCACTTCTTTTAAAGGGATTTTGTCTGTACATGTGTAAACAGCAGCCAATTCTTTGGGATCTCCAGAGCAATCTGTGTCGATTTAAGCACTAAAAAACTTGAATGACCTACAATTCCACAGGTAAACAATTCAAATCATTAGTTGTACTCCCAATTATATAATCATGTACTGAAAAGCTTATCAGCACACCACTGTGAATAACTGTCGGGCAGTCTTATTAATGAATAGCATGGCAAAGGAGAGTGGGCTAACAATACATGGTGAGTCTGGTCTGACTCTCCATAAAATGCTGAACCATCCATACCTTTGGATAGACTGCACAGCAGGAACCATCTCAGTGTGTTTATTGTTAATTGAATCCAGCACTGAAGGAATTGCTTCTATGTCATTAAATGGGTTATCCTCCATGTGATACCTTTTTCATGGGCTGTTTTTCACAAGTGGAGGCGCCAGTAAACCACAGGTGTTGTATTGCCATTTTGAATCCCAGTTTATATTTTTATGAGAAACAGCATGCAGATGTCATAATCCCCTAACTCCTGAAATACACTTATGAACCAGTTTTGCTGTGCTTATCAGGGTATATTGCAGATAGTATTTGGAGAATCTCAAAATCAGTGGGATTTGAGTTAGGATTCTGCAGTAAAATGGGAATTATTAGAAGAGAAACTCTGCATGTTCTCTCTTGATCCATCAAAGCTGTTTCCCTACATTTCTGTGAGGAACTCTAGGGGAATTTCTTTATGAGGGACTGTAGTCAGGGTTTACATGTCTCTAACAGCTCTAATATAAAACTAAGATCACAGGAACCTTTGGAGCTCAAACATATATTTAGTCATGAATGTTTTTAATTAACAGCATTTTTGCCTTTTTTTTTTTAACTCTGTCCTAGTTTGCTTTGTATCTGCAGAACCTAGTAACAAGGTCCTTGGGCTCACGCTTTCCTTGCATCAGATTACCTCAGATAGCTGCTCCACTATGAATGTTCTTGGGTTATGTCTTGTTCCCCTATGGCTGAGCTGAGGTCATTTACTCTTCTTTCAGAGCAGAGTATGTGACCTCAAATGGCACTACAATTACTGAATGATAGGATCTTGTGCACAGGCTGTTACTCCCGAATTGCTGATACGCAGACACATATAGGGCACTCGGACAGGCTTAGTAATTCCCACAACAGCAGCGGGATCTGTACTTTTCAGGTGAGGATGAGGCATGGGCCTGTGAGGTGGAAATAGTGGGTAGGTGGCTGAGGATAAAGAATTAGAGAAGCCTTGGGGCTGGGCAAGAGACAGCTTGCTTCTAAACCTTCTAAAAAATTTGATTCATGACCACCCAAATAAAGTTTTATCACATACTGCATTGCATGTTTAATGGTAGTGGCTGATGCAGACTTAGCTGCAGACTTGAACTTTCTTAGTGTCTACAACAAAACTATCTGCCTTATATTAATCAGTTTCTGGTAGGACTAGACTTGAATTATGTTTAAAAGCAGGGTTGTATCCAGATTTGTCTGCTTCTAGGGCTTTGCTTTCATTGTAGGTCTCTGGTATCCAAGCCTAAAACATTAATTCTAATGATAGCCATGACCAGCTACTTCACTGAGTTTATTTTTCCTCTCAGAAGTCCTGTCTTTTTTATTTATATATATGAATATATTTCTATACATATTTATATAGTTAGTGTATATTGTAGATATAAATATATGTATAAATTGATTCTAAAGCGTGAGTTACTTCATGGTTGAGAAGATATTTAAAGATACTACTATGCTTAAAGATGTTACTGTAATGCAGAGGTAACACTCTGCTGTTTCATTTGACAGAAATAGTCAGTCAGGAATAATTCTCAGTGTTAATGCCTTCTATTCCTGCCTGTTATTTGTATTATATTAACACTTAGCAGACTGGCTTGAGACAGAATCCTTGTTATAGTTAGTGCTGCAGAGACATCTGGCAAGACAGTCCTCACCCTGCAATGCAAACAGGGGTTGGCCGAGGAGACGGGAAGGAATAGACCCATTCTTCTCACCAAAAGGTGAACAGGTGTCAGAAACAACCCTCCCTGGGACAATGTATGCTCTACTGGAGACATATCCTCCTACTGCCACTGTGATACACAGTTCTTTTTCTACTCATTTCACGGGACACTCAGGAGCCACATCAGGATTTTTTTCATTTGTTCCATTATCCAAATCTGTGTTACCACTGATTTATCGTCAGCAACTGTAAGACTCTGGGTTCTACATTACACCAGCTGTGAACAAGATGAAATTCTGCTGAGCACATGCCAAGGAGCAGTCTTGCACAAAATCACAGAAAACAGAGTGGGGAAGTGTTCTTGAGTACTCAAGAAGCAATACAGGGTCTGCTTCACCTAGGTTACCCTGCCTGCCTTGGCTGTTATTGAAGAATGGTAGACTGCCAGACCTCTACATACAGTCCATCCCAGTGCTCCACAATTCCTAATGCTAGAAAATGATACACCTTTTTTTAACTATTTCTTGCTTCATGTTGAGCCATTACTGCTTGTCATACCGATCTACTCTTTTGTTTCACAGGGTCACAGGATGTCAGGGATTGGAAGGGACCCTGGAGATCTTCGAGTCCAAACCCCTGCCACAGCAGGACCATGTAATCTAGCACAGGTTTGTATGGTTTTGTCTGCCTTTATAGCTATTTTATCTGTTATCCTGACTCTCTTATTTTTTCTGCACTGAGAAGTGTAAAACAATGCACTTTGGAAAGAACTATTTAAACTACACACAAGTATGAATGTATGTACATGCAGGGTTTATGTTTTATTCAACTGTAACCTCTCTGGGGGAAAAAAAAGTCTACAAAGACACCCCCTCTATGTGCAGACCTGGTTAAAAAAAAAAAAAAAAAACACCAGCAAAAAGATCCGTTTGAATGAAAGAAGGAAGAAAAATAATGTAGAACATGTTAAAGCAGGACTACATCAATTGATGTTACAGCTCCGGCTAAACTGCTGCGTTCAGTTCTGGTTGCTTCCTTTCTAAATGGCCATTGAAGAGACCAACCCAGACAAGACCCCAACAAAATTATTAAAGACACAGCATGGAATGGGAGAGTCTATGCCAGATGAAGTTAAAAAAAGCCTAGGATGACTTAATTTGAAAAGTGCAAAGTAATAGAGAAGATAAGAGACAAGAGATAATGAATTCCATTCTATCCCATGGCCTAAATGCAAGTCAGCTCTTGATGAAATAAAAAGGCACAAATTTAATACGGATCAAAGGAAATTTTGTTCTCAGTGCAGCATAATGGCCAGATATCTTGGCCTGACTTTTGTGTCCCTTGCACAATTCAATGCAAGACAGTATTTTTAAGCTATTTCTGCTCCTTTCTGATAAGAGGACTGTTGCTCTGTGTCCTGGTCTGCTGCTGCAGGACATCAGGGTGCAAACTAAGAGGGTCATCTGTGTGGCCAGTGTGCCTGTACCACTCAGGACTGAGCCCTTGGTGACCACTCTGCTATGGAAGTGATTTGGTTTTCATTAGCTCCTGCTGCAGATAATCCTGCTTCGCAGTGTCACTCCTTGTCATATTCTCAGTGAATTTTCCTAGCTGTAGGTTTCTAGCATTCTCAAACATGTCTGAGTTAGTAGTTGACAATGTCAGTTGAATAAATAGATCTTTTAAGGGAAGTGCTTTTTCATGTTGTGTTTTATGTAAAGAGATAAACAGCATTTTTCACCTTTTGTTACTGTCTGAACAATGTAAGCACAAATATTGCTGAGGATCACAATGCCTGATGTATCTTGGGAATACATTATCCATCAAGAGTAAAATAGAGGTAGAAGGGAGGAAAAATTCTTAATAGCTGCATCTCTTACTTATTTCACGAATTAGCAAAGCTGCCTCTCCATGAGATAATCTGTGTAGCTTTGTGTGGCCATTGTTTCCAATTCTGTACCTTGATTCAGCTAATATGGCTAGTATCCAGATTGTGCCAGCTGGTTTGGGAAAAACTGAGGTCAGGGAAATAAAACTTGAGATTATACCAGTTCAAGGCAGGGGGAACTAAAACCAAGAGGAATTTGCTGGACTTCCTTGAAGTGTCTCCATTTGCATTTACACTGATGTAATAATTTTGTGGTTGCTTGAAGCTTGTTTTCCATCAAAAAATTCTTCCAGTCATTTCGGGAAAATCTCTCTAAAGCTACCTGATTGGGCTTTGGCTCTTAGGTTTTAATTAGGCTCAAGAAATTATTCTCTTAATTAGGGTTCTTGATTGAAGGAGATCTAGGAGCATTCCATGATTGTTGAAAGAGAGAAGGATTGGTAAGGAATTAACCCCTAAATTCTTGTTTCCTGGCAATCTATAGTACCCTGCCAAAATGCAGTGCTAATTGTTTCATGAGCAGAAGGGATAGCATAGCACCCTCTGGCAGTGGAAGGAAGCAGGCACTGGTCCTTCATTGTGCATCCTGGAGATCCCCTTTGAGAAAGGAACAGAATCTTTATTATCATAGCATGGCTGGTTCCATCACCATGACCTTGTCTGTACTTAGAACCTATTGGGCAGTGTCCAAGAGCACAAATTTGAACTGCAGCAGCAAAACTGCTGCATGCACCAGTGCATGCGATCAGAGGGCTGCTACTTCACACAAAAGCACCCAGTGTACCTCTAGCACCAGGAAAGAAGTTATTGCAAAGTAGGTTGTAAGCACTAAATTTACAGTCGTGTATGTAGTACACCCCACCCCCCCCCATGCAGCTCTGTCTCTGTTGATAGGTAGGAAAGTGCAACATGGGCAATGTCTGTGGTGGAGCTCATATGCCCATTGTGAGAGTGGTCTGGGTAAGAAGAGGCTGGAGAACTTTGTAGATGTGGCAGGGCACCCTAAGAATGTCTTAAGGAAAAAAGAAAGAATGTGTTAAGTAGTAATGCTTTAGTTAACTGTAGATTTTCTACTCCACATTTAAGACTACATTTATGTAGCCCAAGGGTACCATGTGTGGTGCAGAACCAGGAATGGTGGGTTTCTTTACCAAGAAAAGTGCAGGCTGTTAAAAATTGAAGACTTTGGTGCCACAGGGAAGACAGATATTTAGGTAGTGAAAATACCAGGTATTTCAGGAATTTTCTATATCCAGATGATCAGATCTGCTAAGAATTAAGTAACCCGAGGAGCCTTATTTAATTGCTTGTAGAGAAAAAAAAGTCTGAATTCTATATTGTCAAAAGCACAGACTAAGGACTTAGAGCTGCGCTTCACAGAGGTAACAGCATTTCTGAGAAAAGAGTAATTTGCAATGGTCATCCTCCAGGAACTTAGACTATTAAGATGGAGGAAAGCATTTGAAGGATGAACAGTCTAAGGACAATACCAGAGAATGAATGGAGTTCTAGGTTTAATTGTGGCATTATTTAAGTAAATGTGATATAGAATAAGGTTATAAAGGAGACATAGCAATGACAATACTGAAGTTAAACAATGAAACAATGCTAGAACCAGAATTAAAGTGCAAATGGCAGGAATGTGTGTTCTGGTTTCTCATTAAAATATGGTTATAACTGGTAGATAAAGTACTTTTCATAATGGTATGACATATTTAAAATGCAAAAGTTTGGGTTAGGGATTGGACATTGAAATCACTTTAAAGTTACTAAGCTTTCCAAAGTACACGGTATCAGGCAGACACTGCTTTTTAATGTGGTTCAACCAGCCCAGATCCAAAAATCTGTGCACTTCATAACACACATCGCATAACTATTTCCAACAGAATGAGGTGATTTCCCCTGGCTTACAAAACAAATTGCAGTGGCAGAATTGGGATCAGGGCAGAAGAAAACTCTCAGCACTCTCTATTCTTGCCACTAGATCAAACTCCCGCTTCCACATTTCAGCACAGTACAGCCTTCATTAGGAAAAAATCACTTTAAACAAACAGATGAAGTGCACATAATATTTTTACTCCTCAAAATCTGGAAAATTACATGCCATTAACACTGAGTCATTGAAATTGCTCCAAAATGAAATATTATACTGTGTTGTGCCAATGTCTTGAAGGTCTTTGTCTTAAAGTTTCAACAAGAGAAACCAAAACAAAACTCCAGACCTGAAATTTCCAGTCTAGTCATCACATTTCAGTCCTAATGCATAGGAAATATCAAAGTGTTATGAGCCATCATGTCCACACAGAGAGGCAGATAAAAGTCTAAAGTCGACAAAGATCAGACTGCAAATAGGATACACATTTAACTGAAGCTAATTAACCACTGGAACAGATGGTAAAGGGATGTGGTAAATTAATCGCCTAGAGTCTTTTAAATCAAGATTGGATGTCCTTCCTTCTAAAAGAGATGGCACAGTTCAGCTATAAATTATTGAGCTTGATGGTAGTACTGCTGGGTGAAATGCTCTGGACTGTGTCATATGCAGGAGGTCAGAGTTGATGAGCATAACGACCCATCCCTCCAGACCTTGCTATTCATGAATCCATTATGTTAGCTTGAAAAGTTTTATATTTTAACAAAGCAGTTACAGACTGTTAGGTGCACCGTGTGCAGCTTTAGAAAATTCTAAATATTCTTTCATTCAGTGTTGTAAATGGTCTGAATTAATTTTGTTAATATTGTTTAAAAGAAAGCAAATGTAAAATATGAACGTGCTGTGTTTTTAACACATTGATTCCATCTCACTAAACTGAAAAATGGTCTTCAGGCAAACACTGATTGTGTATTCTCTGACAAGTTCATTGCCCCAGCTCTTGGGCAGGTAGGTGTTAGAAAATTTTCTTCTCCATCTCTCTTTCCCCTCTCTTGAGCAATGTAAAGGCAGTGTCCTAGGGTACATAGGGGCTCATCATACTGTGTTGTCTCCACCTTTGATTGCTTGAAGAATTCTGTGACAGAGGACTATGTCATTGCTCGTGGCTGTGGCAAAACTGTGGTTTACTGCTCCCTAGTCTGCTCCTTTTTGTCAAAGTACCTGACTATCACGTGACTGTTCTTATTCATCTCTTCACAGTGTTAGGTCAACGAATATGATTCTAGTATATTTTAGGTGAGACATGTGGGATGGGAGTCAGATGCCTGAACACAGGCATCTAGTTCCATCTCAGACACCCTTGACCATCCTGTCTGAACTTCAGCTGCTGCTGTGAAGGATATCTGTCTCTAGATCCATAGTCTTCTGGACCAATAACTTGAAACTAGATAGAATAGCCAAGGCCATGTGGGCTGGCACTGGATCTCTGTACTAATGCACTGAATCACTTCTGAAATGGTTTTGGTCATTAAAAATACGAGTAAGCTCTTGATGAGTCCTAAGAAACTGATGTAGTCAGACTGCAATTTGTGATATTAATTTATGCCACCAAAACTTCATCCCCACAGTTTTCTTTGCTTAAAATAGCCTTTAATGCCTGTTCTGAACTACAGTGTTGTGGCGTTGATCACCTCTATGGTCTTGTACCTGGGAATACATAACCCAGGAATGCAGCTCAGACTGGGATCACCTGGCTGGAGAGCAGCCCTGTGGAAAGGGATGTGGAGGTCTTGATGGACGAGCAGCTCAACATGAGTGAACAGTGTGCTACAGTGGCAAAGAAAGTGAACAGGATACTGGGTTGCATTAACATCTCTACATTAACAGCAGAGATAAAGGAGTCATTATCCCACTCTACTCAGTGCTGGTCAGACCACACCTTGAGTACTGCATTCAGTTTTGGTCCCTGCTATACAAAAAAAGATGTGGACAGGCTGAAGAGGGCCCAGAGAAGGGCTATGAGGATGATCAGGGGACTGGAAGACCTACCATATGAAGAAAGGCTGAGGAAATTGGGGTTTGTTCAGCCTTGAGAAGAGAAGGCTTAGGGGAAACCTTATTACCATGTATCAGTACATAATAGGTGTCTATCAAGAAGATGGAGACTCCCTTTTTACAAGGAGTCACATGGAAAAGATAATGGGTACAAGTTACTACTGGGGAGATTCTGACTGAACTGCGGAAGAAAATTTTTCACTATGAGAACGATCAGCCATTGGAATAATGTTCCAAGGGAAGTGGTGGATCCCACTACACTGGACAGTTTTAAGACTCAGCTTGACAGGGGGCTGGGTCACCTCATTTAAACCA